>BQNB010043483.1:0-40872 GCA_026074375.1 Tanacetum coccineum | reverse complement strand
CGATTAATTTATTCTCAACCCTAACCTGACCTGTTTAATAAAAGGGTTAGATTGGTTGACCCAAAACCAACCCGAAATCTATTTAGACTCAACCCGAACCTGTTAATTTTCGTGTCGGTTTTAGGTCGGGTTTCATGTCGGGTCAGAAAGTGCCACCCCTAGTTGTAATCTTTCAGCAGTTGTAACTTTATACCAGCAGCATTAACTCTTAACAAGCAGTAGTAACTTATACACCAGCAGCATTAACTGTGTATAAGCAGTAGTATCTACTTAGAATATTTTCTTTAATATTCACCAGCAGTACTAACTTTACTCTAGCAGTACTAACATATACTAGCAGTAGTAACTAGCAAACTAATATACACTAGCAGTACTAAGTTATACTAGCAGTAGTAACTATGAACTAGCAGTACTAACTACTTAGAATATTTTCTTTAGAGTTAATGAATAGCACTAACTTTAGCTTAGCAGCAGTAACACAAACCTTAGCAGCAGTAACTTCAAGAAGGCTTTTAATCCCAACAATTCTTTTACTCACCAAAACTTTCTGTCTATTTTATTCCACATATCTCTCTTTTTGTTTTTATTCTTATCAACTCTCTCAATTCTTTTTCTCACCAAATCACTATGTCTGTTTTTACACATCTCTCTTTCTGTTTTTATTCTCACCAATTCTCTCAATTCTTTTTCTCACAATTTTCATAATGTTAATTATACCAGCAGTATTAAGTATAACTAACAGCACTAATTATACTTAACAGCAAAAACATTTAATGACATGAATAATAGTACTAATTCATACAAAACTCTACAAAAACATAGAGAGATAAAAGATTTTAGAGATTTAACATTCTAATACTAGCAATCAAATATTGAAATCTATTTACATCAAAAGATTTTGTAAGCAAATCTGCAACATTTTTTCCAGTATGGATTTTGACCATTTGAATCAATTTCTTTTTATTGCAATCTCTAATAAAATGATATCTGGTCTCTATATGCTTTGTTTTTGAATGAAAAATAAGATTTTTAATTATGCAAATAGTACTGTTATTATCAATAAAGATCTTGGTATGCATAAAATTATACCCATAATCAAGTAGTTGATTCTGAATCCAAAGTACTTGTCCACAACAACTTGAATCAGCTACATATTCAGCCTTTATTGTGGAATTAGCAAACACAGTCTGCTTCTTGCGCTGCCATAAAATTAATCTACACCCAAGGAATTAACAACCTCTTGTTTTGGACTTCCTATCCAAGCTTGCTCTAGCATAATCACTATCAGTGTGTGCTAGCAAATCAAAAGGTGAATTTTTGGATACCAAAGGCCCAATTTAGGTTGGTCTTTTAAGTATCTAAAAATTCTTTTCACAACATGAAGATGTGACACTTTTAGGTTGACTTGGTATCTTATATAGGCACATATTGCAAACATATTTCAGGTCTTGAAGAAGTAAGATACATCAATGAACCAATCATTGATATATATAAATGAACATCCACTTCTTCACCATCTTCATCCTTGAGCAAAATCTTTTGAGTTTCCATAGGTGTGCTTGTTGTCTTGACATCAGTAAAACCAAATTTCTTCAAAATCTCAGTCACATACTTGTCTTGACTGATAAAAATCACATCCTCCTTCTGCTTTACTTGCAGTCCTAAGAAGAATGTGAGTTCACCCATAGAACTCATCTGAAACTTCTTATACGTCATCTTCTCAAACTTGGTGCTTAATTACTTCTTTGTAGAGCCAAAAATGATATCATCTACATACACTTGAACTAACAGAATATAACATTTATCCCTTCTGATAAACAAAGTCTTGTCTATCTTTCCTCTCTAAAACCTATTGTCAAACAAATAAGTTGACAAGGTTTCATACCAATCTCTAGGAGCTTGATGCAGTTCATGAAGTGCCTTTTCTACTTTGTATACTCTGTCAGGGAAGTTTGGATCTTCAAATCCTGGTGGTTGACAAACATATACTTCCTCTTCAGCTTACCATAAAGAAAAGCACTCTTGACATCCATCTGGTACACCACAAAGTTTTTAAATAAGGCATAGGCTAAAACTAGCCTAATTGCTTCAATTCTTGCAACAGGGGCAAAGACTTCATCATAGTCAATCCCTTCTTATTGTGTGTACCCTTGAGTAACCAATCTTGCTTTATTTTTAATCACAATTCATCTTTCATTCTTTTTATTCTTGAAGACCCATTTAGTGCCTATGGGCCTTTTGCCATTTGGTAAATCCACCAAGGTCCAAACCTTTTATAATTTAAATTGTAGAAGCTCATCTTGTATGGCTTCTATCCAGCTTGGATCCTGCAATGCTTGGATTACTTTCTTAGGTTCTACTTGTGATAAGAAGCAGGCAAACAAGCAATTTTGAAAGTCTTTATGGTTTGTTCTTTGCTAAACTAAACTAAACAAACCATGTTCTTCCAAATTCTTTGTAATTCTTCTTGTTTAAGGTGCATCCAAATTGTTCATGTCAGCCTCTACACCAACATCTTCATCATCATCTGAATAGATAATATCTTCTAAAAGAGGCATATTTAGATCATCAGGAAGTTCAATTCTTGTTTTTCCACATATAACATCAACTTTATTTGTGTTAGCAGCATTAATATTGTTAGTGATGTTAACATTATCTTCCTTCCCTTGATCAATACCTTTATTATTTCTTGAATCTTCATCAACCTTCTTTCCATCATCACTTGAAGGTTTGAATCCAGCATCATGAGAACTCTCTGAAATTTGAGGGAATGGTGGATCAGCAATCTACAATGGTAGCAGAATGTAATCTTTCCATGGGTAACTGACTCCTATTTCAGCTTACCGGCAGTCAATCACATGCCTTTTGTACATTCATAACCATTAAGACAATTTTCTACAGACAACTGCTTAATAATTCATCATTGACTTGTGTAGTACATCAATATCAAAAAGCCAATTTGGTCCACTTCCTGTAATATTAGGTGAATTCTCACTAAATTGAACATGCGTAGTTCTCAGTTCAAACTGTCCTAGTTCCTTACTATTGAATACTCTAAAATGCATTACATAATGATACGTACCCAACAAAGAATTACTTTTATCATTCCTAACCATTAAACTTGCCTAAGTGATACTAAGGTATTTTGGGGCGAATTAGTAACAATACACGCCAAATGTCTTATAAAGCCTAAAGCTGGTTTTCTACCAAGAAAAAAGGTTCACCTAAGGGTTTTGTTATGAGGCTTATTTACAATACCCATTAATGCCATAGCAAGACAGTAATTTAAATTACATTAGCCCAAAAGGTAAAGTAGGTACTTGAGAATCAACTATGCATTGTTCCCCTAGCAGCCTCAATAGTGTTCTATTTTTCCTCTTAGTACTCCATTATGTGAGGAGTTCTAAAGCTATACAAAATTCTCCCTCTTAATACCTTTTTCTACTTCTAAAACGATTCATCTCCCTTATTCTTAAACTCAAGTTCCATGTCCACAGATTTGTGCAAAAACCCCTAATTACCTTACCCTATGACTATTTATATTTTTCTACTCTATTATAAAGGGACTTTAATATGCCATTTAGTCTCATCTTTAGTACTAAAAGAAAACCCAACTAAACCTAAATGTAATCATCTTTGACAACCTAGGTAATACACTTTGTTTTCATAAACTTTTTACGAATGTTTGACCAAGACAAATCCATGTGCACCATATGCAGAAGGTTTGTCTGATATGAACTTAACTTACTGTTTTTGGACTTACAAGAAGCGTCTAAGGTTGTTTATTTTTCCCTATTGACAAGCAACACATGTTTGATTATTTTCAGAAAAGTTTTTGAAGAGTAAACCCTCCTTTACAAGAATTTTTTCCCTCAATCCGGGTGTTTATTCTTAGTTTTGAAATTTATGTGTCCAAGTCTCCTATGCCAAAATTTAGATTCATTAGATGTGGCTTTTACAAAGAGACAAGTTAGACCTCCTTTAAAAACAATATTCTTTAAATCAACACTATACATATTGTTTTTTCTAGGAAATTTAAGTAAAACTTGACTTTCACCAGTTAACTTAAAGTTTGGAGATAAAACAATACATTTGGTGTCATTAAAGAGAACACTATTCTTTTTGTCACACATTTATGAGACACTAAAGAGGTTAAACTTTAACTCTCTTATAAAATACA
The DNA here is from genome assembly GCA_026074375.1 of Tanacetum coccineum. Lineage (NCBI taxonomy): Eukaryota > Viridiplantae > Streptophyta > Magnoliopsida > Asterales > Asteraceae > Tanacetum > Tanacetum coccineum. The sequence continues at coordinate 36,692 of BQNB010043483.1, read as the reverse complement.
CATTCTTAAAATCTAAATTACCAGTTTTGATTATACCTTTTCCTGTAATTTTCCCTCCTTTAGGGTTTCCTCCAAAGGCAAAATATCCTTCATCAATCTCTTTATAGTCTGTAAGAAAGGACGTGTTCTCTGTCATGTGCCTTGAGCATCCACTATCAATCACTCCTTTATCTTGTAAATCCATTTGTGGATTGCCCTGCACATTAGTTAAGAAAAATAGTTTTTTTTGGGACCCAAGCCATCACTGACTTGGATCTGCCTTATGCATCAACATACTCAAACTTTTTCAGGGTGATTGATGCATTGTTGTGTTTAGAAACATGGTCTAAAACTTTAGTCTTTAGTTTCCAAACCCAACAAGTTGAGGCCTTAACAGCATTAACATTATTTCCCTTAAAAGCATTAACTACCTCTTTTGGCCTAGCAGCATTAACCACTTCTTTTGGCCTAGCAGTATTAACACTTATGAGCTAGATGCAGTAAAATTTTCATACTGCTGCTTTAGAAGATTCCTCTGAGTCTTTTTAGTAGCAGCATTCCCTCCAAACCTCTTCTCAACAGCCTATAGCAATGACTTGGCATCTTTGATGGAGTTAAACTTTAATTGATGTTCATTAGGGATGCCCATCAATAAAGTGCTTCTTGCCTTCAACTCTAACCTCCTTTGTACCTTTTCTTTAATAGTTGTAGGAGCAATTATAGTCTCAACACCTTTAACAACTTTTGTTATTAGAGGTGCATTACCATTCTCTATGACTTAACATAGAGAATAATCAATCATCTGGATGTACTGTTCCATCCTCATCCTCCAAAGCTCATACTCACCTGGTTTGAGCATAGGCACTTTTGAAGTAGCCACCATATATGCTAAGTCTTGATCCATCTCTTTGTAACAAACAGACCTTGTGTGTAAAAGCAGTTACTTCTTGATTTAAAGCTTCTCAACAAGCTCTGATACCACTTGTTGATCCCACTTGAATAGATCTTGAATTACTTAGCTTGTGTAAGGTTTAGTTATGCAAGATAAATCCTACACAACTATGGTAGAAACTTTGTAAAATATATCAAAGACTATGCGGAATCTAATCTTTGATCAATAAGAAGAAAATGCAATAGAACAGTAATTCTAATGAACACACAGATTAACAAACAAAGCTTCAATATATTAATACGAATACTCTAACTAGTATTAGGGTTACAAAACCTTAAAGTTATATCGATATCAAAACAAAAGATTTCTCGATAGCAAACTCTATGCCCTAGGACCTTGTTTTAACCAAGGAGTCCTAGTTGATTTACAATATATTCCTAAAACTTAGAATATTCACTATGATCTATTCTATAAATAACTCATACTTATCATGTATTTAATCTTGATCTCCAATCAATCTTTATCCTTTCTTCTGTCTTTATCCATTCTCTTTTGATAGTAGAAACTCTTTCAGCAGTCTTAATCTTTGAGCAGTTGTAACTTTTGTACTAGCAGCATTAACTTAGCACCAACAGTAGTAACTTATACACCAACAGCATTAACTGTGTACAAGCAGTAGTAACTACTTAGAATATTTTCTTCAATCTTCACCAGCAGTATGAAATTTACACTAGCAGTAGTAACTATGAACTAGCAGTACTAACTACATAGCATATTTTTCATTAGAGTTAATGACAGCACTAACTTTGGCTTAGCAGCAGTAACACAAACCTTACCAGCAGTAACTTCAAGATCAACATGAAGTCTTTTAATCCCAACAATAATGGGTTGGGTCGTGTGCTCTGACACCATCGTGAGATCTTGTGACGCCGTCTTGGTCTTCATTGTGACGGCGTCACGTTGAATCTGTGACGCCGTCTCTAGCTGCTGAGAACATTATCTTAAGAGATGTTGGTGTAGGTCCGTAGTCTTGTCCGTTTCTTCTCCAAATGAGCTCAAGTCACGTGTAATTCTACCAAATGCCTTCCAAATGTGAAATACTTGAAAAGGAGCGATTAAGTACCTATTTTGGGCATAAATGCACGATTTAGGAGGCTAAACGACCCCGAAAAAGTATATAAAATAACACCTCAACAAATATCCCTACACTTGGGATTTGTTTATCCTCAAGCAAATGGGATTTTCTACCTAGACAATAACAATATGAGGGTCATTTTACTTACTCTTTAAAGTATTTTACAACACAACCTTCTAGACCTTGTAATTAAAAGCACGGAAAGTATATATACTAGCACCTCACATAAGTGTTTGGGGATTCTCTCTTTTACTCGGTTGTATAATAAATTATAACATACGAGGAAAACAGAAAATCAACACTCATTACCTGTCATAGCATATAAATTACCATAGGCTTGGTAAAGGATCAAACATCCACCCCTAGGTGCAAGTATTATTCATTACTATCTAAGAGGTCTTTTAGGTGTAAGATAACATATAAATGGAAACAAAAATGGATGGGATACATTTGGGTGGCTTTGGGTGAATTTGGAGTGGAAGGGTTAGCTAATTATTTACACGAATACACTTTGGTTTGGTTGCTAAGTGATCCGCTCTGACTACACCTTAAAATATATATATAATATAATAAAATATCAATATATAGTAAGAATAGATTTTTTTGAATAAGATAATACATCACATGAGGTTTATAATACTACCTACAAACACGTAGACGTCCTTAATAATGGAAACTAGGTTCCTTCCTGTCCCCTCTAGTCCATCTACCATTATTGTAGTATATGCTTTACGCAAGATAATATTCATTGGTAGAAAAGGGTTAAGATAGGCAGTGAACTTCCTAAATCCTATCATATTCAAATGCAAGGTCATCCCTGTCAAAACTATTGATTATTCTTTCTTGGCGTAGTTGTTTCTGAGTTTTCAAACTTAACTTGACTTCATTAAGAACTGTCCACATCATCCGAGTCCATCATACTGAGTAAGAAAGGGAGAGACCAAGAGGTGATATCTACCGCTTCATCATCGACTCGAGGTATACATATGGTCTCATTAGTTTGAATGGCGAAGTAGTAGCAATTGTTTTTCAATACTCCTCTTAGTGCGATAGTCCAACACGAATGCCTAAATTCACATGTAGCTCACAGACCTCTTGGTTAGATTTTGTCATGAAACGTCAGCTAGTAGTATAAAGGATGATAGTTTGGTAGGTTAGTAGATTGCTGCAGTTCCCTCCATTATGAAGAAATGGAATAGTCAATTGAAATTACGAACAAACACACAAAGAAGAGAAGACTACAAATAAACCAAATGTGCGAAATTAAATTCTCACATTGAAAGGATTTAAGCGAGAGAACTAAACTAAACTATGATACCAGAAACGTAACTATTCCCCCAGGCAGAGCGCGCCAAAAAAACTTGATGCATCTTGTCATTAGACTTTCTGCATCAAAAGTTTTAAAACTCCCCTAGGCAGAGCACCCTAATCGTTTTGTAGTAGTATAAGTAGGCAAGAATCCGGGGGTGTTATTGTTTACTTCAGGAATAAGGTTAGGAAGTTCTTGATCAACAGTTCTAAACCGCAGAGTTCAAAGTGGTTAAGAGAAGATTAATTTTTTGTAGTTTTTTAAAATTTTTTTAATGGAAAGCAAGTACATCAATATTGAGAGATTGTTTGGTTTTAAGCCTATTAAACTAAATTTAAATCTTAAACTACTGTTGATAACAATATAATAAAAGATTGTGATTATTTTAATCATGTAATTACTCCCGAAGAATTGCTTCTCCTAGAGTATTGCTTTGTCACACTTATGATGATCCTATGTAATTAATTCCTAAATACAAGAACGAAATTACACGAACCCCGCCTCCTATTTAATATTCCTTAAGGCAACGCACAAGTAAGGTAGTATGAAGACTATTACAACGCCCCTAATAGTATATTAATTGCATGTGAAATATATTAAGAGTGGATCAACTATATAAGGGGCAAGGTAGTATGAAGACTATTACCCGATGGTATCCTTTATTACACCAATCATTGTTATTTCCTAGACTTATCGAAACAGCGAAATAAACAAAAGCTGGTTTTCTAGACCTAACATGCATATCCATTTCCAAGAAGCACCACCACTAAGATCCACAGTCTAGGTTTCATACCATCAAAATATACATAATAGGATGGTTTACCAAGCAACTTAAAGATAAGCAAGAACATAAATGAATCAAACAACACATAGACATATTGAATGATTAAATAAACCTTACTTGATTAAAAACATGAGTTGGAGGATGTACAATAGGGTTTTTAGACCCTAAAATCATCCTTACAGCTGTTAAACGAACTAGGTTCCGTTACCCTCTTTTTAGTTCTACAAGGTTTACACACCAAAAAACCTAAATATCGGGTTTTATAATATTAGGAAAATCGCTATGACGGCCATTGCATTTTTAGTCGTGACGCCGTCATAAAATAGAATATTCTAGATAATGGGTTTGGTCGTGTGCTCGGACCGCCGGTCATAAATCTTGTTACCCGTCCTCCGATCTTCGTTTGTGACGCTCAAGTTGAAATCTGTGACGCTGTCTCCAGCTGCTGAGAACATTATCTTGAGAGATGTTGGTGTAGGTCCGTAGTCTTGTCCGTTTCTTCTCCAAATGAGCCCAAGTCACGTATAATTCTTCCAAATGTGAAATACCTGAAAAGGAACGTTATGTACCATTTTGGCAAAAATGCAACGAACTTAGGGGGCTAAATGACCCAAACAAGGTAAAGTGAAAATGACACCCTCATCAAATACCCCTACACATGGGATTTTGCTTGTCCACAAGCAAATGGAGATTTTTCTCCTATGACAAATAAACAGATATGAGGTCATTTTACTCACTCTTTAAAAGTATTTTACAACACAACCTTCTAGACCTTGTAATTAAAAGCATGGAAAGTATATACTAGCACCTCACATAAATGTTTGAGGATTCACTCTTTCACTTGGTTGTATAATAAATTATAACATATGGGGGAAACGGAAAATCAACACTCATTACCTGTCATAGTATATAAATTACTATAGGCTTGGTGAAGGATCAAACCTTCACCGCCTAGGTGCAAGTATTATTCATTACTATCTAAGAGGTCTTTTTAAAGGGTTGTGGGTGTAGGTGTAAGATAACATATAATGGAAACAGAAATGGATGGGATACATTTAGGTGGCTTTGGGTGAATTTGGAGTGGAAGGGTTAGCTAATTATTTACACTAATATAATTTGGTTTGTGTCACACCCCCTACAAAGGCCGAAAACTCGGGAATGCAAACATATCTGATCAATCATAACACAAGGACAAAATATAGGAAAACTAATTGCCATAAACTCCAAGTGACTATGAAGAACCATCAACCTTGAACAAGACTCCAAGTGAAGTCCCCAAATCGCAACTAAAATCACAAATCTCCTTACATTATTCATATGCCCTCCAGCAGGGGAACCATAATAAACCCAACATAATCCCCAAAATCCCAAATACTAAAAATCAAAAACAACAAGCAAGCAAGAACACTTCAAACGACCAACTATCCACAAACGGGATATATTCTAAAGTCTGCTATTTAAGCACCAAACTATTGATTTTTTTTCACTTCACCTGAAAATGAAACTCGAAAAAACATCAACAATAATGTTTGGTGAGCTCGTAAGGTATGACCTTAAAACCCAAAAGCTGTTGCCAATATTTCAACAGTTGACCAATAGTGCTATAATGACCAGTGAATATAGCTAACAATACTAAGAACATATCATTCCACCTAAGGTCATATCGCAACATCAATAATAAATTCTGAGAGTTCGAACCCCAGATCAATAACGCGACCTAAAGTCTAACCAGCTAAGCACTATATTAGGGCGTACCACACAGAACCAATGCATGCCAAAAAAACCACAGTACAAAGCCAAGTACCACGCAAACCTTGTATGCCAAACACAGTACATACATGTACCACACAGAACCTTATAGCCAAACACAGTACAAAACAAAGTAAAGTCAACACATATATTCACTTAACAGTCAAAGCACATATCTTTAGTCCCAAAAACAAAACCACAGTTTCGCACATATCATTCCAAAAACATTTCAAAACACAACTCATTATCAGTATCATTTTTCCCCTACCAAAAAACAGTCAAAAGTGGGACTAGAAGATCAGAACGAGAACTCACCTTAAGCAAGACTTTAGCTACCCAAAGAATCACAAACACACAGTATAAGCAAATGCAACCGACGCCCCGCTACATGACTTAGGTCCGGTTTAATGTCCCATTTTAATTCATCCAAAATTCCAAACAATATTCACGTTTGATGCAATAAAGTTTAGACGCGTTGTTAACACTTTTCTCAAAAAATGTTTTTTTTAGAGGTGTGAATGGTTGACAACAACCTTATCTCCACAATCATATCAATCCCCATTCTCCATATATAACATACTATATACAATTTTATCGTAAAATAGATAGTAATATAATAAATATTCATAAATAAATATTAATTATAAAAAATTCTCGACAAGTCCATTCGGTAACCCTTAGACACTTTAAAATATTCCTTATACGGTTGAAAATAAGACGTTTACTCATAATAAACATATTAAAGAAGTTTTGAGAAAAATTATATTTTTTTTCTTTTAGTGAATTAAATAAAATAATTAAATATTATTTTAAAAATCAAAAATCATATTTTTAAGTAAATTTCTAAGTATATTATTTAACCTTTTTACGAAATTTTCAACATGACTCGTAAGACGTTTTACACAACGTTTTTTCCAAAGGTTTAAAAACCTCATTTTTCTAGTTTTTTTTTATTTTCGCAATTTCAACACCTATTCGACAAAAATTCAAAAAGTTTTCAAATCCTTAACACTTACATACAATTTTCCTTTAAAATATCTTCGATATCACTCTCGTAATTACACTTTATACTTTCAAAAGTCCAACAAAGCGCTCATATAGACAAAATGTCGCTTATTGGCCTTAAAGCCCAAGCAAGTGTCCCCCTTTAGGACATTTTATAAGATCCAAAACATAAATCAAGTACAAAAATGAAGACCATTTAACATTTATATAGTATATACTTATATGAAAAATCAATAATTTCGGTACAACAATATGCCCTCCCATTAATCCGTGGCTCAAATAGACTTATTGGGCCGTGAGTCCATAAACTCTTAAATACGTATATTAAGCTTTAAGATAATCTAATAAGCCACGTATGCGCTTTTTGGTTACTACCATAAACCTCAAAAATAGTACCATAACATATCCCATAACACTGAATAATAATCAAAATCACTTTCATTAGTGATTTGGAATATACACGTGGCCTTTAAGCTCAAATAAGCAATACATAGCTTAAAAATAAGCCCCGAATAAGCTGATACAAAGCTACTATCGAAAATAACATTTTAGCATCATAATTATTCAACCATCAACGCCACGAACATCAAAACTACAAAAACCCCACACCAATTATTCCCTTTTTTACTATTCACAAATTCCAAACCAAAACGCACTCTTTTTATTTGTTTCTGAATTTCCAAAATTCGATTTTCACACCGATCCCAACTTGTACTACTACATCTATGCATCAAGATAAACCCAAAAGGCAAACAAAAATTTACATTTAAAACTTACCAAGAAAAATTCTTCAAATTTGTAGATATTGTCACGAACCGGACAACCCAAACTGTTTTAAATGAATAATTCAAACACTAAGAATCAAACCCTAAATTATTTATGTCTTCATGTTTTCTGATCAAAATTGAAAAGTATATAACATAGTTTGTATAGCTCGGACGAACCACAAGTGGGAAGAGAATATAGGATAATATTTTTGTAAAGATGAAATAATGATGTAGAAATGCGTAGATGTTAAGCCATATAAAGTGGTATACCATTTTTAGACAAACATCCTCAAAACAAGCCCCCCCTTACTGTTCCCTCCCTTGACTTATTGAACCGACTATCATCCTAAGGGAGGTGTCCCAGGTCCCTTTCTTTTTGTGTTGAAATCACGTTAAAAGCTCATAAAACTCAACCGTAAATATTTTACCACCAAAGTTTAATTAGCATTTTTATAGCTTTAAAATAATACTTTTTTCCATTAACCAAAGTAAGTCACATGACATATTTATTACTTTAATCGTTCCAAACTCAATTGGACATTAACGTGCGTGTCAGCACTCATTTTTTCAGCATGTTCTCAAAATTCACGAGGGTCGAACCACCCAGAATACACATAACACAATAATACCTTTCTAAAAGGGAATTATTTAATCACAAATAAACCCCCCCAAACCAACAATAGCCCATATCTTCATAAAAATCATCAACCGTCAACACGGTAAACAAAAATCTAAATAAACTACAAAAGTCCAAATAGTCAAAAGACCCTATTAATGAAATATATCAGCGAACACAACAAGTCAAAGGTTATAGTTTGGTTGCTAAAGCCAAGACTACGGAACAAGATCTACAACCTCTAAACTAGTCTAACAGTACAACTCTACATCAATCTCTTTCTTTTTATTTTCTCATATTTTTTATTAATAACAAAATACATCACTTGGGTGTACAATACGTACCCCTAAGCATCTTGAGCTTTTACATGCTTTGATATTTACAATCTATCTAAATAACCCAATTTGAGGTGAATCAAAAATAACAAGGAGATCATTGGCCAAACCATATGTGGGGTAATGAACTTAACTTTCTTCCCCATTCTTACCGCGAAATAATGACTAACCAATTGAATCCCAATCTACCCAAAACAAGTAATTTACATGGATAAAACTTAGCAACATTGTACTCAAAATTAATTATCATGGGTTAAACATAATAATGTACTAAAAGTGAGTACATATAAGGTAGGCTAAGGCTATTTGGGTGTAACGATTGGTTTAAGCGTTAACAATATTCTTCATTAATAATCTAGAATCCACCAAAAAATTACAAGAACTGTCAAAAAGGATAGGCTCAGAGGGTTATACTAGGGGTATCCTGCACTAATAATGAGTGCAATTGCGAAGGTGTAGATAGTTTTTATATATCCCCGGTGTAGACCCATCATAACAATTACAGGTTTAAAACATCGGTTAATCCTAATACCTCTTATCAAGCAAATCATAATACTTACTATGCGATCTTGGGATGTATCATAATAACAAGTTCCAGAATTTAATATGCTACCGATACACTCATATAATTTAATACCGTTCTTAATGCTCTAGAAAAGGCTATCGAAGACCCACACGTACACATAATGTAATGGACAAAATAGAGCACATGTTATTGTCGCTCACAATCCTTTAACTTTATAAAGCTAAAAGGAATATAACTAACTTGGGGTATCAATAATAATATACCCGATTACCTAAAAGATCCTAAAGGCGAACCTTATATTTTTAGGGTGGAATTCTGAGGGTTATTATGCTAGTCATATAAATTCCTATCTATGAGACGCTATTAATACTTGGTTTTCGTCGGTATGTGTCATAAAACATTTAAATTTGGGTAAAAATCATCTTTTTATGCCTATGTTTTTTTTCGATATATTTACCCATCATTTTAAGGACAAAGCAAATGGCAAATGAAAGAATAGTTTCTAAGGCTTATTTCCCCCTACACTTAAATTGAACATTATCCCCAATGTTTTATAGAAGTACCCGTAAGAACGAATAAAGGGAAAATAAAACAAGAAAGAAAAAACGTAGTACCCCCCATGGTTTTGACTCAATAATGGAAAGAAACATGCGAAAACTGGTTTAAGATGGTCCCTCCAAGAATCCAACCAATGAAACATCCTAATAACTTCCAATCTGCTCTCATCAAATAAAACCTATAATCAAAGACATAGACAAACTACACCAATCATAAAATGTGCGATAGACAAATATACAATGTGAATTTAGGGTTGACTCGATAAAGCAGTAAAGATAGGATGAGAGAATTGTTAAACTCATTAGGTTTTGCAGGCTTATAACAGAAGAAATACATTATTTTTTAAATTTTATGCATAGTTTTATTCCAAAAATAATTAAAAACTTTAAGTTTTTTGGACCTGGGTGTTTGACGCCGTCCAAGGTTTTACGTGACTCGTCACAGGTGTCCGTGGAGACTGGCGTCGCGTGTAAATAGTAGACACCGTCTCCACTATCGAGTGAAAAAACGAAATTTTGTTTTTGATAGAAGAAAAATTCCCCTGCACATGAATCCATAATTTAATTCTTGAAACAAAAAAGCTACATAAAAACCTAAGATTTTAACAATCAAGTCATATGACTCGAAACTACACAATTAATCCTAAACAATTTTATTTTAACAATGTTTGAACTTGGCTCAAAATCCAGATAAATTCCCCTACACTTATTATTTGCAAAATACCTTTGATTGAAATTAAGTCGAGGTTAAAGACAAACAAAGCATGGTTACAAGATAGTTTAAACATAATAAAACAAACTATAGAGAACTAAAACACACATGACACTCCTAATTTGCGGGAAAAGTAAATTGGGTCACCTCCCAAGAAGCGCTTTTCTTTATTAATGAGTCTTGTAGCTAGACTCGAAGTCATACGTCCTTACGTTGTTTCGTGAATGCTCACGTGCCCATTAATGAGCCATCCTTCATACTTTCATTCCTTGTATAACTGGACCAAGGTCTAAGCCAAATTTTTGTACATAAACTTATTCTTATCATGAGGGTGTTTAAGTACGTTCATCAAATTCATTTTTGGCTAACTTCTAAAAGTGGTGGGACCTTACTCCAGTTAAAGTTCTTGAGCCTAGGTATTGTACGTGGCATCCTATATGTGTATGTGTCGAAGATCTTAGTAAATGAGACCAATCCCTTAGCAACGCTAAGCCAAGACTTAGACGAAGATCTACAAACTCTACACAAATCTACATCAGTCTCTTTCTTTTTCATTTCTCATTTTTTTGAATAAGATAATACATCACATGAGGTTTATAATACTACCTACAAACACGTAGACGTCCTTAATAATGGAAACTAGGTTCCTTCCTGTCCCCTCTAGTCCATCTACCATTATTGTAGTATATGCTTTACGCAAGATAATATTCATTGGTAGAAAAGGGTTAAGATAGGCAGTGAACTTCCTAAATCCTATCATATTCAAATGCAAGGTCATCCCTGTCAAAACTATTGATTATTCTTTCTTGGCGTAGTGTTCTTGTGTTTTCATACTTACTTAACTCATTAAGAACTTCCTCATCATCCGAGTCATCATCTGAGTAAGGAAAGGGAGAGACAAGAGGTGTATCTACCGCTTCATCATCGGACTCGAGGTTATTCATATTGGTCTCATTAGGTTGATTGGCGAAGTTAGAAATTGTTCAATACTCTCTAGGCGAGAGTCAACGAAGGCCGAAATCACATGTAGCTCACAGAGCTCTTGGTTAATTTGTGCATGTAGCGCAGCTAGTAGGATAGGATGATAGTTGGTAGGTAGTAGATTCGCGTTCTCCATGATGAAGAATGGAATAGTCAATGGAAATTACGAACAAACACACAAAGAAGAGATAGACTACAAGAAACCTAATGTGCGAAATTAAATTCTCACTTGAAAGGATTTAAGCGAGTAGAACTAAACTAAACTATGATCAAAACGTAACTATTCCCCAGGCGGCGGCGCCAAAAACTTGATGCACTTGTCATTAGACTTCTGCACAAAGTTTTAAAACTCCCTAGGCAGAGCACCTAATCGTTGTAGTAGTAGTATAGGCAAGACTCGGGGGGTTGTTATTGTTTACTCAGGGAATAGGTTAGGAAGGCTTGATCACAGTCTAACAGAATTCTAAGGGTTGAGAGAAGATTATTTTTGTATTTTTAAATTTTATGGAAAGCAAGTAAATCATATATTGAGAGATTGGTTTGGTTTTAGCTATTAAACTAAATATAAATCTAATCTACTGTTGATAACAATATAATAAAAGATTGTGTTTATTTAATCATGTATTACTCCCTAGATTGCTTCTCCTAGTGTTGTTGCTTTGTCACACTTATGATGATCTATGTAATTATTTCCTAAGTCATGAACGAATTACACGAACCCGCCGTCTATTTAATATTCCGTTAAGGCAACGCACAAGTAAGGTAGTATGAAGACTATTACAACGCCCCTAAGAGTATATTAATTGCATGTGAAATATATTAAGAGTGGATCAACTATATAAGGGGCAAGGTAGTATGAAGACTATTACCCGATGGTATCCTTTATACACAATCATGTTTTCCTAGACATATCAACAGCGATATAAACAAAAGCTGGTTTTCTAAGACCTAACATGCATATCCATTACAAGAAGCAACACCACTAAGATCTACATTCTAGGTTTCATACAATCATAAATAAACATAATAGGAGGTTTAGCCAAGCATCTTAAAGATAAAGCAAGAACATAAATGAATCAAACAACACATAGACATATTGAATGATTAAATAAACCTTACTTGATTAAAAACATGAGTTGGAGGATGTACAATAGGGTTTTTAGACCCTAAAATCATCCTTAACAGCTGTTAAACGAACTAGGGTTCGTACCCTCTTTTTATTCTAAAGTTACACACCTAAAACCCTAAATTCGGGTTTGTATATATAGGAAAATCGCTATGACGGCATTGCATTTTAGTCGTGACGCCATCATAAAAGAGAATATTCTAGATAATGGGTTGGGTCGTGTGCTCTGACGCCGTCATGAGATCTTGTGACGCCGTCTCGATCTTCGTTGTGACGGCGTCATGTTGAATCTGTGACGCTGTCTCCAGCTGCTGAGAACATTATCTTGAGAGATGTTGGTGTAGGTCCGTAGTCTTGTCCGTTTCTTCTCCAAATGAGCCCAAGTCACGTATAATTCTTCCAAATGTGAAATACCTGAAAAGGAACGATTAAGTACCTATTTTGGGCATAAATGCACGACTTAGGGGGCTAAATGACCCCAAACAAGTATATAAAATGACACCTCATCAAATACCCCTACACATGGGATTTGCTTGTCCACAAGCAAATGGGATTTTCTACCTAGACAATAACAATATGAGGGTCATTTTACTTACTCTTTAAAAGTATTTTACAACACAACCTTCTAGACCTTGTAATTAAAAGCATGGAAAGTATATACTAGCACCTCACATAAATGTTTGAGGATTCACTCTTTCACTTGGTTGTATAATAAATTATAACATATGGGGGAAACGGAAAATCAACACTCATTACCTGTCATAGTATATAAATTACTATAGGCTTGGTGAAGGATCAAACCTTCACCGCTAGGTGCAAGTATTATTCATTACTATCTAAGAGGTCTTTTAAAGGGTTGTGGGTGTAGGTGTAAGATAACATATAAATGGAAACAGAAATGGATGGGATACATTTGGGTGGCTTTGGGTGAATTTGGAGTGGAAGGGTTAGCTAATTATTTACACTAATATAATTTGGTTTGTGTCACACCCCGACAATGGCGGAAACTCGGGAATGCAACATAATGATCAATCATAACACAAGGTACAAAAATAGAGAAAACTACATTGCATAAACTCCAAGTGCTATGAAGACCATCAACCTTGAACAAACTCAAGTGATGTCCCAAATCGCAACTAAAATCCACAAATCTCTTACATTTATTCATATGCCCTCGCAGGGGACCATAACCAAACTTAATCCAAAATCTCCAAATACTAAAATCAAACAACAAGCAAGCAAGACTTCAAACGAAACTTCCACACGGGATACTTCTAAGTCTGCTATTAATCACCAAACTATTCCTCTTTCACTTCACCTGAAAATGATACTCGAAAACATCAACAATAATGTTGGTGAGCTCGTAGGTTTGACCTTAAACCCAAAAGCTGTGCCAATATTTCAACAGTGGACAATAGTGCTATATGACAGTGAATATATGCTAACAATCTAAGACATAGCATCCCCGCTAGTCATATCTCAACATCTAATAATAAATTCGGAGTCGCAACTCCCAAATCAATAACGCACCTAAAGGGCCTACCAGCTAGAGCACTATATTAGGGCGTACCACACAGAACCTTGCATGCCAAACACAGTACATGCAAGTACCACGCAGAACCTTGTATGCCAAACACAGTACATACAAGTACCACACAGAACCTTATATGCCAAACACAGTACATACAAGTAAATCAACACATAATATTCACATAACAGTCATAAGCACATATCTTGTCCCAAAAACAAAACCACGTTTCGCACAGATCAATTCAAAACATTTCAAAACACATTTGAGTATCATTTTTCCCCAACCAAAAAACAATAAAAAGTGGGACTACGAGAACTCACCTTAAGCAAGTCTTTAGCTACCCAATCTCAATCACACAAGCAAATGCAACGACGCCCGCACACGACTTAGTCCGGTTAATGTCCCATTTTAATCATCAAATTTCCAAAACAATCTTCACGTTTGATGCATAAAGTTTAGACGCGTTGTACAATTTCTCAAAATAGTTTTTAGTGGTGTGATGGTTGACAACTTATCTCCACAATCATATCAATCTCATTCTCCGATAATACATACTTATACTATTTATCGTAAATAGATAAGTAATATAATAAATATTCATAATTAAATATTAATTATAAATATATCTCGACAAGTCCATTCGGTAACCCTTAGACACTTTAAAATATTCCTTATACGGTTGAAAATAAGACGTTTACTCATAATAAACATATTAAAGAAGTTTTGAGAAAAATTATATTTTTTGTCTTTTAGTGAATTAAATAAAATAATTAAATATTATTTTAAAAATCAAAAATCATATTTTTAAGTAAATTTCTAAGTATAAACTTTTTACGAAATTTCGACATGACTCGTACGTTTACACAACGTTTTCCAAGGTTTAAAACCTCATTTTTCCAGTTTTTCGCAATTTCAACACTTTTCGACAAAATTCAAAAATTTCAAATCCTTAACACTTACTAACACTTTTCCTTTAAAATATCATTCGATATCACTTCGTAATTACACTTTTACTTTCAAAAGTCCAACAAAACGCTCATTATGACAAAATGTCGCTTATTGGGCCTTAAAGCCCAACAAGGGTCCATTAGGACATTTATAAGTCCAAAACATAATCCAAGTACAAAAATGAAGGTCCATTAACATATATAAGTATATACTTATATGTAAAAATAATTCGGACCACAATATGCCCTCCCATTAATCCGTGGCTCAAATAGACTTATTGGGCCGTGAGTCCATAAACTCTTAAATACGTATATTAAGCTTTAAGATAATCTAATAAGCCACGTATCGCTTTTGGTTACTACCATAAGCCTCAAAAATAGTCCATAACATATGCCATAACACAAAAATAATCAAAATCACTTTCTTAGTGATTTTGGGAATTTACACGTGGCCTTTAAGCTCAAATAAGCCAAGAAATAGCTTAAAAATAAGCCCGAATAAGCTATACAAGCTACTATCGAAAATAAGCATTTTAGCATCATATATTATTCAACCATCACGATCACAACATCAAAACTACAAAAACCTCCCATTTTCCCTTTTTACGATTCACAAACCAAACGCACTCTTTTATTTGTTTCGCTTTCAAAAATCGATTTTCACAACGATCAACTTGTACAACTAACATCTATGCATCAAGATAAACCCAAAAGGACAAACAAAATTTAAATTTAGAAACTTACAAGAAAATCTTCAAATTTGTAGATTTTGTCACGAACCGGACAACCCAAACGTTGTTTAAATGAATAATCAAACACTAGAATCAACCCTAAATATTTATGTCTTCATGTTTTCTTGATCAAAATTGAAAAGTATATTATGTTTGTATAGCTCGGACGAACCACAAGGGAGAGGAAGAGAGGATATATTTTTGTAAAGATGAACTATGTGAGAAATGCTTAGATGTTAAGCATATAAGTGTATACATTTTAGACAAACATGCTAAAAACTAGCCTTCTTGTTCCCTCCCTTGACTTATTGACCGACTAGCATCCTAAGGGGGTGTCAGGTCTTTCTTTTTGTGTCGAAATCACTTAAAAGCTCATAAAACTCAACCGTAAAATTTACCCCAAAGTTAATTAGCATTTTTATGCGCTTTAAAAATACTTTTCCATTAACCTAGAGTATTCACATGACATATTTTTACTTTTAATCGTTCAAAACTCAATTTGGACATTAACGGGCGTGTCGGACTCATTTTTCAGCATTTCTCAAAATTCACGGGTCGAACCACCCAGAATACACATAACACAATAATACCTTCTAAAAGGGATTATTAATCACAATAAACCTCAAACCATCCCATATCTCATAAAATCATCACCGTCAACACGGTACAAAATCTAAATAAACTGACAAAAGTCAAATAGTCAAAAGACTATTAATGAAATATTCAGAACACAAAAAGGGCAAAGGTTATAGTTTGGTTGCTAAGCCAAGACTCGGACGAAGATCTACAAACTCTACACAACTCTACATCAATCTCTTTCTTTTTATTTTCTCATTTTTTTTAATAACAAAATACATCACATGGTGTTTACAATACGTACCCCTACACTTGAGCTTTTACATGCTTGATATTTACAATCTATCTAATAACCCAATTTGAGGTGGATCAAAATAACATGGAGATCATTGGCCAAACATATGGGGGTATTGACTTAACTTTTCTTCCCCATTCTTCCGCGAAATAAATACTACCATGAATCCCAATCGTCCCAAAACAGTATTTACATGGATAAGAATTAGCAACAGTGTACTCAAATAATTATCATGGGTTAAACATAATAATGTACTAAAAGTGAGTACATATAAGGTAGGCTAAGGCTATTTGGGTGTAACGATTGGTTTAAGCGTTAACAATATTCTTCATTAATAATCTAGAATCCACCAAAAAATTACAAGAACTGTCAAAAAGGATAGGCTCAGAGGGTTATACTAGGGGTATCCTGCACTAATAATGAGTGCATGGCAAGGGTGTGAGATAGTTATATGATCGGTGTAACCATCATAACAATTACAGGTTTAAAACATCGGTTAATCCTAATACCTCTTATCAAGCAAATCATAATACTTACTATGCGATCTTGGGATGTATCATAATAACAAGTTCCAGAATTTAATATGCTACCGATACACTCATATAATTTAATACCGTTCTTAATGCTCTAGAAAAGGCGACGAAGACCACACGTACACATATGTAATGACAAAATAGACACATGTGATTGCTCACTCCTTAACTTAATAAAGCTAAAGGTATAAACTATCTTGGGTATCAATAATAGATACCCGAATTCCTAAAGATCTAAAGGCGAACCTTATATTTTTAGGGTGGAATTCTGAGGGTTATTATGCTAGTCATATAAATTCCTATCTATGAGACGCTATTAATACTTGGTTTTCGTCGGTATGTGTCATAAAACATTTAAATTTGGGTAAAAATCATCTTTTTATGCTATGTTTCGATATATTACCCATCATTTTAAGGACAAAGCAAATGGCAAATGAAAGAATAGTTTCTAAGGCTTATTTCCCCCTACACTTAAATTGAACATTATCCCCAATGTTTTATAGAAGTACCCGTAAGAACGAATAAAGGGAAAATAAAACAAGGAAAAAAAACTAGTACTCCCCTGGTTTGCTCAATAATGGAGAAGAAACATGCGAAAACTGGTTAGATGTCCTCCAAGAATCATCCAATGAAACTTCCTAAGAACTTCCAAGCTTCTTCTCATCAAATATAACCTATAATCAAAGACAAAGACAACTACACCAAGCATAAAATGTGCGATAGACAAATATACAATGTGAATTTAGGGTTGACTCGATAAAGCAGTAGAGATAGGATGAGAGAATTGTTAAACTCATTAGGTTTTGCAGGCTTATAACAGAAGAATACATATTTTAAATGTTATGCAAGTTTTATTTTCAAAAATAATTAAAAACTTTAAGTTTTCTGGACCTGGGTGTTTGACGCCGTCAGGGTTTACGTGACCTCGTCACAGGTGTCGTGGTGACGGCGTCGCGTGTAAATAGTGACACCGTCTCCACGTTCTGTGAAAACGAAATTTTTGTTTTTGATGAAAAATTTCCTGCACATGATTCCATAAGTTAATTCTTGTACAAATAGCTACATAAAACCTGAGATTTAACAATTCAATCATATGACTCGAAACTGACACGAATTAATCTAAACAATTTATTTAACATGTTTAAACTTGGCTCAAAATCCAGATAAATTCCCCTACACTTATTATTTGCAAAATACCTTTGATTGAAATTAAGTCGAGGTTAAAGACAAACAAAGCATGGTTACAAGATAGTTTAAACATAATAAAACAAACTATAGAGAACTAAAACACACATGACACTCCTAATTTGCGGGAAAAGTAAATTGGGTCACCTCCCAAGAAGCGCTTTTCTTTATTAATGAGTCTTGTAGCTAGACTCGAAGTCATACGTCCTTACGTTGTTTCGTGAATGCTCACGTGCCCATGAATGAGCCATTCCTTCATACTTTCATTCACTTGGTATTCTGGA
Organism: Tanacetum coccineum; assembly: GCA_026074375.1. NCBI lineage: Eukaryota > Viridiplantae > Streptophyta > Magnoliopsida > Asterales > Asteraceae > Tanacetum > Tanacetum coccineum. The sequence goes on along the minus strand of BQNB010043483.1, from coordinate 18,137 downwards.
CCTAGGTTTAAGCAATTTTTGTACATAAACTTATTCTTATCATGAGGGTGTTTAAGTACGTTCATCAAATCATTTTGGCTAACTTCTAAAAGTGGTGGGACCTTACTCCAGTTAAAGTTCTTGAGCCTAGGTATTGTACGTGGCATCCTATATGTGTATGTGTCGAAGATCTTAGTAAATGAGACCAATCCCTTAGCGACGTTATAATTAAGCTTAGTGATTTTTCTAAAGGGTCTGTCTATCAAGACTTTAACCATGTCGTTCATAATAAATTCTCCTATGTCTTCTAACAAAACAAAATCCGTGATCTAGGTAAAATTACCTACAAATACGTAGACATCCCTAATAATGGCAACTAGTTTCCTTCTCGTCCCCTCTAGTCCATCTACCATTATTGTATTATAGGCTTTACGCGAGATAATATTCATTGGTAGAAAAGGGTTAAGATAGGCAGTGAACTTCCTAAATCCTATCATACATTTAAATGCAAGGTCATCCCAGTCAAAACTATTGATTATTCTTTCTTGGCGAAGTGTTCCAGCATTTTGATACTCACTTAACTCATTAAGAACTTCCTCATCATCTGAGTCATTATCTGAGTGAGGAAAGGGAGAGACAAGAGGTGTATCTACCACATTATCTTCAGACTCGAGGTTATTCATATTGGTCTCATTAGGTTGATTGGCGAAGTTGTTAAGAAATTGTTCAATACTCTCTAGGCGAGAGTCAATGAAGGCCGAAATCGCATGTAGCTCATAGAGCTCTTGGTTAATTTGTACGCACAGCGCAGCTGGTAGGACAGGACGATAGTTGGTAGGTAGTGGATTCACGTTCTCCATGATGAAGAATGGAATAGTAAATGGAAATTACGAACAAACACACAAAGAAGAGATAGACTACAAGAAAGCTAATGTGCGAAATTAGATTCTCACTTAAAAGGATTCAAGCGAGTAGAACTAAGCTAAACTATGATCAAAACCTAACTATTCCCTAGGCGGAGGCGCCAAAAACTTGATGCGGTTGTCGTTAGACTTCTACATGAAGTTTTACAACTCCCTAGGCAGAGCACCTAATTGTTGTAGTAGTAGTATAGGCAAGACTCGAGGGGTTGTTATCGTTCACTCAGGGAATAGGTTGGGAAGGCTTGATCACGGTCTAACAGAATTCTAAGGGTTAAGAGAAGATTATTTTTGTATTTTTATATTTTATGGAAAGCAAGTAAATCATATATTGGGAGACTAGTTTGGTTGTAGCTATTAAACTAAATATAAATCTAAGCTACTGGTGATAACAATATAATAAAAGATTATGTTTATTTAATCATGTATTACTCCTAGATTGCTTCTCCTAGTGTTGTTGCTTTGGCACACTTGTGATGATCTATGTAATTATTTCCTAAGTCATGAACGAATTACACGAACCCGCCGTCTATTTAATATTTCGTTAAGGCAACGCACAAGTAAGGTAGTATGAAGACTATTACAAGGCCCCTAAGAGTATATTAAATGCATGTGAAATATATTAAGAGTGGATCAACCATATAAGGGGAAAGGTAGTATGAAGATTGTTACCCGATGGTATCCTTTCTACACAATCATGTTTTAATAGACATATCAACAGCGATACAGACAAAAGCTAGTTTTCTAAGACCTAACATGCATATCCATTACAAGAAGCAACACCACTAAGATCTACAATCTAGGTTTCATACAATCATAAATAAACAAAATAGGAGGTTTAGCCAAGCATGTTAAAGATAAAGCAAGAACATAAATGAATCAAACAACACATAGACATATTGAATGATTAAATAAACCTTACTTGATTAAAAACATGAGTTGGAGGAAGTACAATAGGGTTTTAGACCCTAAAATCGTCCGTAACAGTTGCTAAATGAACTAGGGTTCGTACCCTCTTTTTATTCTAAAGTTACACACCTAAAACCTTAAATTCGAGTTTGTATATATAGGAAAATCGCTATGATGGCATCGCATTTTAGTCGTGATGCCGTCATGAAAGAGAATATTCTAGATAATTGGTTGGGTCGTGTGCTCTGACGCCGTCGTGAGATCTTGTGACGCCATCTTGGTCTTCGTTGTGACGGCGTCACGTTGAATCTGTGACGCTGTCTCCAGCTGCCGAGAACATTATCTTGAGAGATGTTGGTGTAGGTCCGTATTCTTGTCCGTTTCTTCTCCAAATGAGCCCAAGTCACGTGTAATTCTTCCAAATGTGAAATACCTAAAAAGGAACTATTAAGTACCTATTTTGGGCATAAATGCACGATTTAGGGGGCTAAACGACCCCAAAAAAGTATATAAAATGACAACTTATCAAATACCCCTACACATGGGATTTGCTTGTCCATAAGCAAATGGGATTTTCTACCTAAACAATAACAATATGAGGGTCATTTTACTTACTCTTTAAAAGTATTTTACAACACAACCTTCTAGACCATGTAATTAAAAGCACAAAAAATATATACTATCACCTCACATAAGTGTTTGGGGATTCTCTCTTTCACTCGGTTGTATAATAAATTATAACATATGGGGAAAACAGAAAATCAACACTCATTACTTGTTATAGCATATAAATTACCATAGGCTTGGTAAAGGATCAAACCTCCACCGCTAGGTGCAAGTATTATTCATTACTATCTAAGAGGTCTTTTAAAGGGTTGTGGGGTGTAGGTGTAAGATAACATATAAATGGAAACAAAAACAGATGGGATACATTTGGGTGGCTTTGGGTGAATTTGGAGTGGAAGTGTTAGCTAATTATTTACACGAATATAATTTGGTTTGGTTGCTAAGCCAAGACTCGGAACAAAGATCTACAAACTCTACACAACTCTACATCAATCTCTTTCTTTTTATTTTCTCATTTTTTTTAAATAACAAAATACATCACATGGGGTTTATAATACGTACCCCTACACTTAAGCTTTTACATGCTCGATATTTACAATCTATCTAATGACCCAATTTAAGGTGGATCAAAATAACATGGAGATCATTGGCCAAACATATAGGGGTATTAACTTAACTTTTCTTCCCTATTCTTCCGCGAAATAAATACTACCATGAATCCTAATCGTCCCAAAACAGTATTTACAAGGATAAGGACTTAGCAACCGTGTACTCAAATAATTAACTTGGGTTAAACATAATAATGTACTAAAAGTGAGTACATACAAGGTAGGCTAAGGCTATTTGGGTGTAACGATTGGTTTAAGGGTTAACAATGTTCATCATTAATAATCTGGAATCCACCAGAAAATTACAAGAACTGTCAAAAAGGATAGGCTCGGAGGGTTATACTAGGGGTATCCTGCACTAATAATGAGTGCATGGCAAGGGTGTGAGATAGTTATATGATCGGTGTGACCATCATAACAATTACAAGTTTAAAACATGGGTTGATCCTACTGCCTCTTATCAAGCAAATCCTAATACTTACTATGCGGTCTTGGGATGCATCATAATAACAAGTTCTAGAATTTAATATGCTACCGGTACACTGATATAATTTAATATCGATCTCAATGCTCCAGAAAAGGCGACAAAGGCCATACGTACACATCCATAATGACGGAATAAACACATGTGACTGCTCACTCCTTAACTCAAGAAAGCTAAAGGTATAAACTATCTTGGGTATCAATAATAGATACCCGAATTCCTAAAGATCTAAAGGCAAACCTCACATTTTTAGGGTGGAATTCTGAGGGTTATTGTGCTAGTCATATAAATTCCTATCCATGAGACGCTATTAATACTCGGTTTTCATCGGTATGTGTCATAAAAAATTTACATTTGGGTGTAAAACTTACCTTTTTTTTTAGGCTATGTTCGATATATTCCCATCCTTTTTAAGGACAACAGCCAATGGCAACTGAACGCAATAGTTTCTATGGCTTATTTCCTCCAACACTTAAGTTGAACCTTATCCCCATCTATTATAGAGTACCGTAAGACGAATAAATGGAACAGAAACAAGGCAACGAAACTAGTACTCTTGGTATGGCTCAATAATGGAGAAGAAACATGCGAAAACTGGTTAGATCGCCCTCCAAGAATCATCCAATGAAACTTCCTAAGAACTTCCAAGCTTCTTCTTATCAAATATAACCTGTAATCAAAGACAAAGACAACTTCACCAAGCATAAAATATGTGATTGACAAATATACAATGTGAATTTAGGGTTTACTCGATAAAGCAGTAAAGATAGGATGAGAGAGTTTTTAAACTCATTAGGTTTTGCAGGCTTATAATAGAATAATAAATATTTTAAATGTTATGCAAGTTTTATTTTCAAAAATAATTAAAAACTTTAAGTTTTCTGGACCTGGGCGTTTGACGCCGTCAGGGTTTACGTGACCCCATCACAGGTGTCGTGGTGACGGTGTCGCGTGTAAATCATGACGCCGTCTCCACATTCTGTAAAAATAAAAAAATTTGATGAAAAATTTCCTGTACTTGATTCCATAAGTTAATTCCTGTACAAATAGCTGCATAAAACCTAAGATTTAACAATTCAATCATATGACTTGAAACTGATGCAAATTAATCTAAACAATTTATTTAACATGTTTGAACTTGGCTCAAAAGCCAGATAACTTCCCCTACACGTATTATTTGCAAAATAACTTTGATTGAAATTAAGACGAGGTTAAAGACAAACAAAGCACGATTACAAGATAGTTTAAACATAATAAAACAAACTATAGAGAACTAAAACACACATGACACTCCTAATTTGCGGGAAAAGTAAATTGGGTTGCCTCCCAAGAAGCGCTTTTCTTTATTAACGAGTCTTGTAGCTATACTCGAAGTCACATGTCCTTACGTTGTTTCGTGAATGCTCACATGCCCACGAATGAGCCATTCCTTCATACTTTCATTCACTTGGTATTCTGGACCTAGGTTTAAGCAATTTTTGTACATAAACTTATTCTTATCATAAGGGTGTTTAAGTACGTTCATCAAATCATTTTGGCTAACTTCTAACAGTGGTGGGACCTTACTCCAGTTAAAGTTCTTGAGCCTAGGTATTGTACGTGGCATCCTATATGTGTATGTGTCGAAGATCTTAGTAAATGAGACCAATCCCTTAGCGACGTTATAATTAAGCTTAGTGATTTTTCTAAAGGGTCTGTCCATCAAGACTTTAACCATGTCGTTCATAATAAATTCTCCTATGTCTTCTAACATAACAAAATCCGTGATCTAGGCAAAATTACCTACAAACACGTAGACATCCCTAATAATGGCAACTAGGTTCCTTCTCGTCCCCTCTAGTCTATCTACCATTATTGTATTATATGCTTTACGTGAGATAATATTCATTGGTAGAAAAGGGTTAAGATAGGCAGTGAACTTCCTAAATCCTATCATACATTCAAATGCAAGGTCATCCCCGTCAAAACTATTGATTATTCTTTCTTGGTGAAGTGTTCCAGCATTTTGATACTCACTTAACTCATTAAGAACTTCCTCATCATCCAAGTCATTATTTGATTGAGGAAAGGGAGAGACAAGAGGTGTATCTACCGCTTCATCATCGGACTCGAGGTTATTCATATTGGTCTCATCAGGTTGATTGGCGAAGTTGTAAAGAAATTATTCAATACTCTCTAGGCAAGATATAACAACCTGTAATTTTCATCAATGTAATTATCCATCTATTAAATTAAATGCACTATAATATCCATCTATTATATATACCACCTTTTTATAGGGAAATTTTTTGCTTTGTCTCATTATGCAACGTAACTTGCATCTCTAAAGTAAACAAGCTCACGCAACCTCTATCAATGCCATCTCTATCTATGTTTACACCATGTAAACATCCTAATATGTCAAGTCTATATTTTAATATCATTTTACCGATTACATTATCCATTTAACGTACTTTTCAAAATGTTATTTCAAAACAAGCATTAAACGTTAACGTTTACATCTAAACCCTAATTATATGTAATGTATACATATAAAATAAATGTACAAGCCTCTAAAGCATGTGTACAAGTATTAATACACAACATTTGAATATCTTTTCCCTCCTAAATCAAGTTACAACTTTCTAAAACACAATTATACATAACGAATAAAGTTAAGTAACCATCCTTACAAAAATCCTTTGCGTTTTTAAGATGTGCCTTTTCACGCCACGCCTAGAGCCGACGCCTTGATCTATTTTGTAACGTGAAGGTTATGCTTTAAAGAAGCCTTAGCGCCACCACAACGCACCTTTTATAAATTGATTAAGGTTTGAATCCTTTTTTTAGAAATAGTATAATTATAGGAAAATTAATTTTTTGGTTTTAGGGGGAAAAGTGTTAAAGCTCCACATATATTTCACTTAAAATTCTAAAACTTATTTCCCCCAAACAAAAATTGACTTTCCCCTACTCTTCCTTAAAAAAATAATTCAAACCCTAATCAGTTCACAAAACTAAAGCCACATTCAATCCTTATAGTTATCTAGTGTGAATATAATTGGATTCCCAAATTTGTGAGCTCTTGACTTCTACCTAATTCCGTTATGAACGATTTTTGTGCCGTAAGTATTACACTGTTAATTGTTAATCTTGTTTTGGGTTTATATAAACCTAATCTTATTATACAAAAAAAATTATCCCCTTTACAACAAATCTCTAATTTTTATTTTCTAACATACTATGTAGTTGTATGAAAATTAATTTTACCCTACAGGATTTTGTATATCCATATGCACTCGTAGTGTATTTAGTCTCATATGGGTGTTGGGATTTCTTCAATGTTAGTTCTTGATTACAAAATTCTTTGAATCTTTATACAATGAGACTTTTTTTATATTATGAAATGGGTATTGGTAAATAAACTAATTTTGAGAATATTGGTTGTTTGATATATTGAAATTCATGCGATCAGTGTCTTACTAGTATGTTATAATCATTATATTATTAATGATGTTATATGTTTTCTTTTCCGTATCTCAACATTGTGTTTTAATTTGACCATGTGTTGTTCTTTAGTTCATATTATGGATATTTCATTTTAACTGATGTGGTTATATTGTAAATTTAAAAGTCCTTAAAACATTCTCTTTTATTCATAAATTGTACTATTTCAGCATAGCATTTGAAAGGCTTTACATAACTTGTTAACTCAATAATTATACTTTTCAGTTTGCTTTGGCTTAATGACCATATAGACTAGTCGCAAAAGAAATTTGTTAGTGAAAGCGGTTGTATCTTTCTTTGGGTAATGTATGCAACACGGTGATGTACCTTCAAAGTTGACTGATGAAGAGTCTATATCTTGACATAGTCATTTTACATCATGAAATACTACAAGTCATACAACAAGAAAGTCTTAAGGGTATGTGACATGTTATTTAAACTTTCTAGTTATGTCATTTTCATTATCTTTGCTAAATTGTGTTCCATTTACTTCACTTTACATGAACACACCATACCTTGACTCATTATATTTCATTTCATCAGGCTAGTTGGCGCCTTTAGTGAATTTGCCGTCACGAAGGGCCAAAAGGTACGATAACTAACACTTAACTAAACTTGATCTTTTTATTGGAATTGAGAAAGAATTGAAATCGTTCCTCTGTTATTACGTTAATGTTGCATAACTATTTTCTTATTACATGTGCAGAGTTCAAATGATAGTTAAACCAACAGTTTAGAGAAAGATTTCTTAGCTGTTATCTCAATACAAGGGCCCATTCAATTAGTTAGCTTTCATGTAAAACATTACCTTTTAATATGGGACACATAGGGCAAAAGTAGTTACTTTTTAAGTTTAAAAATGTATTCTTCTTTAAAATGAATCTTAAGACATGGTAAAACCCCTCTTACCCATTTTAATGAGAACTTAAAAATCTATGCGATCATGTTTAATCCGTTTGACTAGGTTCGTTTGATATTAAGTGATGAATGGTGAATAGAGTGATTAATTGTGGATATTATTTTGTTGTTGTTTAGTGTTGCGTGTACCATAGCTGGTGTAGTGGTTTTGTTGCTGTTACCTATGCTAGATAAGAATATGTATGTTACCGAGAATGTGTTGATGCTTGGTTAGTTACGTATTTAGGTTTTTATGTTTCCTTAAGCTTTGCGAGTCTTTTAGGAATGAGGGTGTGTGATTATTAGTTATAGGCCTTATCATAATGCTGTTTTGGAATTAGTTAATTATTTAATGTTTTAGCTGCTTAATACGTGATTCTCTAAGTGGCTACAATATTTAGTTTAGGGAGACTGGAATATTATCTAGGGGTTAAATTGAGATTTAGATATTGTCGTTTTAGTGCTATGTTCATAATTAATGATTTAAAGCTAAAGTTACTTATTAGCACGGGATTAGGGCAATGTAGTTATCAAGTTAGTGGGTTATTTATCGTTTTTGTCATGTTTTAGCTGCTTGTACAAGTTTCTAGTTATATCTAGGGTGAAATATATAGTGACTGAAATATATATTGTTCGTGTTAGGGATGTTTATGGAGAATTGTAGTGATGTATTACTGATTTGATATTTAAGATAGAGATGGAGATATTTTTGGAGAAACTAGTGTCCTGCTATGCTATATCCAAGTTTATGTTGCTGTTGAATGATCGTGTATGAATGCAGTGAAATTCCAAGACTGATAGTGCTGCATATGGAAAACTTGGATGGATAAGTCAGTTATCATAAGTTCTAAAATCAACCAAACAATATAGACATGTTTCTAATTTTTTTACACTTGAATTGCTATTTTGTTTACTGAGTTTTATTAATGTATAATGCATATTGCTAATGCTTAATATTTGTATTATGCAGGGATTATTGAAGATGTGATCCAAGTGGGACTTCTTTAAGCTACTTAGTAACTGGTTTTGTCATCCGGAAGAATGAACATAATTTAAAAGGATGTTCGACGTATTATGTATTATTTTGTTTTTGCTTAATTAACATTTTGAGATTCGATTGAGTGTATTGACCTTATTATGGATTATTTATAGGAAGTTAAATATATTTTTCACCTGATGATTAAGAGGGTGTTTGGGATTGCTTATTGAAAATAGATTATGCGTTTTAAAAATGAGTAATCAGATAATCAGCTGTTGCAAACGTGATTTTGGAAAATGGTGTTTGGATTTGATTATGCTGTTTGATATCGCAATAATCAGAAAATCAGTTTTTTTAGTGTTTGGCAAATCATATTATATATAATTTTACATGTAAAATGACCAAAATAGACAAAATAAATAAATAAATAATGTTGTATAAATAAATAACATGCAACAATGTAAAAAATATACTATCAACCATTAATAAACCATTATTTTTCAAAGCTGACTACTAATTCTATATAAACCATTTATTTTTTATTCTAACATTATCCTTATCACTCATCATCTATCCATTTCCTATCCCAAACTACACCAACGCCTCTTTCTAAATTCTGGCAAATATAAAAAGTTGGCACCATTATAAACCTCATTAGTGTACGTCAAACTCTAGTGCTCATCTATATGAAGAATATACATATACATGTAAGAAATAATTTGTTCTTTACAAAAATTTATTTGAAGTTTTTAGATTTGATTTTGTTTCCATACGAAAGCAACAAGAAACAGACAATCAAACTTAGGGGCAATCATGTAATCTTGTGATAAGTGAAAATGCGTTTCCAAAAAGTAGCTAGGTGGCTGCTTTTTCCAAAATAGCGTTTTGAGGACACTCAAACACAAATAATCACTTATTTGGTCTTCTCATAGAAACACTATAAAGTAGATTATTTCATTTTCAAAACAAAATAATCTGATAATTTGGTTTGAATCGCAACCCCAAACACCCTCTAAATTTGATTTATGCATATTTTGACATAATTGGTTTCTATGATGATGAATTAAATCTGTTCAGGATGATTGAATATTGTGCTAAATACATGGGGTGGAATGATTACAAACGATTTGCAAGATTACCCGCGCGCTACGGCGGAGGCTAGCTTGTTGTCTAAAATTGTTGGAGTCTGATAATGTGTTAAAAAGAAAGCATAAAAAGAATGAATATGAATTCGGCCCAGATATATTAAAGGCTATAGTGGGACTGCCAATTTCATCAACCATAAATCTGAACATAAATAAAAATCTTATCTATTATGGAAAAAAAACATGTCCTTGTATGGGTCGTTTAAATCTGTAAACCCAATAATATCCACCATTGTCTCAATAATAGTAATAGCTTAAAGCAGCTGAATTGACTTCATTTATCTTGTCAAAGAATGCTAAGAGAGCTACTGGTTTATAAGAATGAAATAGTAGCATATAAAAGCACATATATACTTTAATTTTAGAAATGGCCAACCTTCAAGAGAGGTTCTTAAAGACGCAATAAATTCTGGAAACTCGATCTCTTCGAGTGCCTTGAATACGTCTTCACCATTGATGGTTTGCCTCTTAGATTCCTTGCATATATCATTTGCCCTACAAAATTGCAATGGAACTGAATCATTGCAAATTAACAACAAACATTTTTCTATATTTCGACATAAATAATGCATCATAAATCAATAACATTAGCATCAATCCTCTATAATACATCATAATATTATATTACGCTTCTTCGAATGTCTAAATAAAAAACACTGGTTAAGATCTAAAAGATAATGTGATTGAGATGCATAAATTTTAAAATTTAGCGAAATTTTGATCAGCCCTAAATGATGGACCTGATGGTAGACGTCGGCATGAAACTTTTACCGACTCATTGCAGAACAATAACTCTACTTAGTTCAAAGTTTATGACCATTTTAAGCTGTTCCATGTATGAATCAACCATTTGTTCTATTTGTTACCTACGGCATTATGTTTTCCTATTGTTTTTGTGCTATATTGTCTATAAAATCAAAACATAATGGACGGAGTGTATTTATAACGCATACATAAGAAAATGAATGGAAATATAAGGGTGTGTTTGGTTGGTGGGTTTATAAAAAGGATTTTGGGTTTAGTCTAAAAAAAGATGTTTGTTTTATGGGGTTTGACTTTTCAAACCCCAATAGTAAGGGTTTTCAAAATCTTGGGCTAATGGGTGGGTTTTACACTAAACTCGTGGGGACCACATTCTCTTCTCTCACATACCTAATTAATATAATATTTAAATAATATTTTTCATCTAAATTTTATTATTAAATATTTATAAAAAAATATTATTTCCCTCTCCTAAACCTACACCAAATCCAAATTCCAAACCAAATCTAAATCCAAATCTAATCCCACTTACAAACCAAACGGACCCTAAATGACTACAAATAACGTCTAAACAAAAACTAAAACCATTTATACGGTTCATTCTACATAAAATGACCATGCCCTGCTATCCACTTGCTTAATCTGACACAGCCTTATAATTTTTCTAATTAAATGACTTCTGGTTCAATAGGTTACCCCATGTCACTTTCAACCTGTATGACCTAAATCTACATCGCATAATAGTTATAGGTCGAGAACCATTTGACCAATATATTTAGTGAAACACATCAGACCTGAAATCTGCCAAAGACCCAATTGGCATAATATCCTTTTAGTTTCACGTCTATCCCTTTTTAGACAATTTAATTAGCATTGCCTTAGTTCATGCTAGGATAATAACTTCTAACATATATAACACGTACATAAAACGTAAAACAATAAAATGAACCTGATGAAACCATTGCTATTGATGTTCGCATCTAACATATTTGTGGCTATAACCTCTCTGTGCAAAACCCAATCCGCAACCCTCCTATGCTTCTTATCAATTCTCGCCTCAGCATGAATTAACTGAGATCGTTACAAAAAAAATGTTTCACCTGTAAAGGAGCAAATTTCCTAATTATTCAAAAAGGCTAAAAGCTGCCAAAGTATTCTCATATGTGATGAGAAAGTAATTGCTTCTTAATGTCTCAAACGAATTTACCACTTAATAACGACAACATCTAGAATTACCTTGAGCTCCTGGGCATGTAGATAAGTTGTTGTTACATTAACTGTAGTTCCCGCTTAACAAATTGTTCCTAACAGCTGTTACGAAAAGTCAATACATAAACAGTAATGAGTAAAGGTTGAACAGCAAAATACATGAAAATAAAATTCGATTTACGTAAGTATACCTTGATATGACAACTGAGCGGGGTCTTTATATGTACGGGACACATAATGACACCTTCTTAGAACTTCATGGCCACCTAGTTTAACAACAACCGAAAAATGTTTAGCACATACCAATAAATGATAGACCCACAAAGACAACATTAAGATTAATTTACTACGTTATACCTGTGTCACCAACATAAAATGTTCCTATATTGCCACTAATATTTATGGAACAACCGTGTTCATCGATAAGTCAGTACTCACATCGGACGTCCCACCACCAACCGTATTTGTATTCGTCAACAACACACATTTAGATAATTCTCGGTAAAGAAGGTAATAAGCAGCTTATATCAGCATGTTATAAATCTAGATAAGCCAATATGCTCATTTAATAGGTGTTTGTTTAAGCTCATTTTTAGGCTTATGAGCTTATTTGAGTCGTCTTATTTTTCATAAGCTGCAAATATAAGCTTCAACAAACACCCTGTATGAGCTCATTATGACAAAATACGAAAAATAGGCTCATAAGCCAAAAAAAAGTAGCTTATGAAATATAAGCTGAGTTAAATAAGCTTATAAACAAACACCCCCTATCCATCAACAACACATAATTAGATAATTCATATTTAAGTGTATACTAATTCACCTTCCAACAATCAAATTAACACCAAATTAAACAATTCATGAAACATAAATAAAAATCAAAACTTTTTATAAAAACAAAAGACTCACGCAAAGGGAGAAGGCTCCACAAATTACAACGGAAGCCACGTACCTTTCAACACATTAACAATCTAAGACATAAGAATAACAATAAATAATTAGCCAATTTTGTTAGTCATCACCGAGGTGAAAAAACAGCTAGATGTACTAATATCAAAAGTGTGTGGAGATTATTCATCACCAAGTGTGTATCTCCCCACGTATGTGGATATCCATAAGTATGTGGAGATTATTCTTTCAGAAATAACAAAAGAATTAAGGGTGGGGGAGATGCAGGATGGTGGGAGGTGGAATCTCAAGAACTATCGAGAATGAGGGAGAACATCTGGAAGAGGAGAGAACGATGGAAGGCGGTGGATTATTCACTAAGAAAGCATGTGAAGATTTAGATAGACACGTATGGGCAACATATAAACTAACACATGGATCACTAAGAAGAAACCTGGGCCAAAATAAGCCTAGCAAAGGACTAATTGCACCGACCACATGCGGATTAATATAGATAAATAAATAGCGTGCCAATTGTTTTTAAATAATGCCAAATATGTTTTGGTACCATAGAATGAAACCGTCCTAAATTTTGGTACGGGAGACAAAGATTGTGCCAATTGCACATTTAGCACGAGAGATAAAATTATGCCAAATGCACATTTGGGACGGGAGATTACCAACCGTGTCGAATATCTCTCACATAGCATGCTAAATCAAAACCGTCCTAAAACCCATGCCAAATACTAGTTGGCACACTTTCTACCTGACCCAAATATAGTTGGCACCCTCATATTTAGGATGGATCCAAATCCGTGCCAAATAGCATTTGGCACGGCTTTTTGAGTAATTGGCATGGTTTTCCACCCTCCCAAATACCCCTTTTGCTTGTAGTGTATAGTAAGAAATTCAAATACAACTTGGGATGCAAACAACTTCAAATCTCTCACTTGTGTTTTGCTGATGACTTATTAGTTATCTGCCATGGTGATTTACAATTTGTGATGGTGGTTAAGGAAGCTATTGATTTGTTCAGCAAGATTTTTGGCCTTGTCCCAAAAATGGGAAAAAAACACAATCTTCCTTATTAACCTTTCTGAACAAGTGAAAAAGGACATATTGAGAGTCATGACTTTTAGGGTTGGCAAATTACCTATATCTTATCTCGGAGTTACTGATGAGGTGTTATTTTATACACTTTTTTAAGGTCATTTAACCTCCTAAATCATACAAATATGCCCATATTATGTGCTTAATTATTTGTTTTCATGTTTTTAGCACTTAAATGGCATTTGGAGGGAATACACATAACTTGGGCTCATTTGGAGAAGAAACGGACAACACTACGACTCTACACCAAATCCTTTAAAGAAACCATGCATACAGAGTGTGGAGACGGCATCGCGATTACTAAGCGACGGCATCAGGATTTTCATATCGACGGCGTCACGGATTTAGCGACGGCGTCAGAACGTAACCGACTCAAAATAGACCTAGAATCTTCAACGTGGCGACGGTGTTAGGGCTTCAACATGACGTCACATATAACTTTGGGGAGACGAACCTTAACTTTTATATTCGAGTTTGGCAGCTTTTAGGCCGTATTTAGAGCCTCAAAACCCTAATGTAACAGTCTTTAATCCATGTTTTAATCAAGTAAAGTTTATTTATCCCTTTAATCTTTCAATTTGTCTATGTATTGTTTGATTGATTTGTGTTCTTTACCTTCTTTTAACATGCTAGGCTAGATCCATTAGTACTTACTTATGATTGCATGAAACTTATATTGTAGATCCTTTTAATGTTGCTTCTTGTGAGGGATGTACGTGTTAGGCTTTAGAAAACTATTCATAAGATATTAAATTGGCATATATATCTAGGGAAACATGAGTGTGTAGAAAGGATACCATCGGTAACAGTCTTCATACTACCTTACCCCTAATATGGTTGATACCTCTTAAGATATTTCAAATTCATTTAATATACTCTTAAGGGCCTTGTAATAGTCTTCGTACTACCTTACTTGTGCGTTGCTTTAACGAAATATTACATAGACGGCGGGTTCATGTAATTCGTTCATGACTTAGGAAATACTTATACAGATCATCACAAGTGTGACAAAGCAACAGTATTAGGAGAAGCAATCTGAGGAGTAATGCTTGATTAAGTAAATATGTTCCTTTATCATATAGCTATCACCAAAGTAGTTTAGATTTATTTTATTATTATTAGTTTAATTAGATAAAATAAACCAACCTCTCAAACCCTGATTTTACCTGCTTTTTATAAAATAAAAATACAAAAAGAATTTTCTCTCAACCCTGTAGACCTCTGTTAGAATATGTTTCAGCCTTCCTAGCCTATTCCCCTAGAGCACGATAACAACCCCTAAGTCGTATCTTACTACACTACAATAGTTAGGTGCTCTACTTAGGGAGTTGTAAAACTTGTTGAAGTCCTACGACGACCGCGCACATCAAGCTATTAGTGCCGCTGCTAGGGAATAGTTAGGTTTTGACCATTGTTTAACTTAGGTCTACTCGCTTGATTCCTGTTAAGTGAGAATTTTATTTTCAGTATATTAGCTTTCTCGTAGTCTATCTTTTCTTTGTGTTATTTGTTTCGTAAATCTTTTCATTGACCTCTATGGGAGATGAAAATCCTATTTGTACTCTTGGAGATTACTCCAAACCTAACCACGAGGGCTACAGGAACACCATTGAGCTCCTCGAAGGGAATAATGTGGTGCCTCATCGATCTGATACCATCTGATTGGTGCAAAATGGATGCTCATTCCACGGACTTTGGTTCGAGGATCCAAACCAACACCTTAAGGATTTTCTTAAACTAGTGGACTCACTTGACCTTAACGATGACAACAGGGAAAGAACACGCTTGCGTTTATTTCAATTTTCCCTTCGCGATTAAGCTAGCAACTGGCTAGAATGTCTTCCAGTAGGATCCATCTCAACATGGGAGGATCTTACTACTCGTTTCCTTGCTTAATTCTTTCCACCAGGAAGGACTTCAAAACTCTGCAACGACATCCTTATGTTCCAACAACATCAAAGAGAGTCTCTCTCTCTGAAGCATAGACTCGTTTTAAGGACTTACTCCAAAAAGTAACTTATCATGGCATTGATCTTTTGCTTCAAGTCCAAATATTCTATGATCGCATTAATGAAGCCCTAAAGAAAACTGTGTATTATGCCGCTGAAGGCCGATTGAGGAAATTAAGTGCAAAAAAGGTGTTGGAAACACGAAAAGTGTCGGTCACTTCCAAGTTGTAACAAGTCTTAGCTCGTAGACAGTATCATGATTAGATTAGTAATCTAGTCCGGCCCAAGGTCCATGGGAGGCCCAAATCAGCCCATGGCCGGCCTCATAGTAGTATATATACACCCTCTCCTAGTCTTGGAGAGGGTTGGTTGTTCCATTTTCCATACATTCATTTTATACATTCATCCATTTTCCATCCAAGTTTTCTCTAACATCCCAACCCACATCTCACTCTTGTTCTTGGTTGATCTTAAGATTACTAGTATTCTTCAGGTCATTAAGTAAGGGTTTTGGGTACGTAAAGAGATACTAAAATTCTGCAATTCTGAGTTAATTATAGGTAGTTAGTGTAAAGTCTTAGTAAGATGGTTAAGGTTGGGCATGGTGTCAGGGTGACCCATGATGGTTAACTAAACCCTTAGACATCCATCATATGTGTGTTACATGGACTAGAGCTTTTAGCTCGGTCGCGTGTAACCGTGTTTATTTATTTGTATAGTTGAGTGTAGAGATTTGGAAGCTGCGTTTGAGTATCCAGGTGAGTTTCATAGTCCCATTTTACTATGTTTTTCTTGGGATGAAAATGATGCAAAAAAATATGTTTTGAATGCTGTGATTATGTGGTTCAAGTTGCTCATGGACTTTTATGTTATGTGCTGCATGTGTATGTTGTTGCATTGTTCTTCGACTACTTTGTGGGCAAGAGGTTTCATCTAATTTGTGTGGGTATGAACCTGTGTGTGCTATGGTACCAAGAGTCTGGAATTGGAGACATCATTCCTCTCAATGACTATGTTTGTTGCATTGGATCAGGGGACACGTTCCGTCTTAATTGTGATACTTAGTTTCAAGAATGCTAGCATGTATAATACCTAGCTTATTTGTCCTGCTTTGTTTTGTTTTTTTATAATCACAGTAATTTATTTAAATCTTGTATTGGTGTCGTAAAACCTATGACTCTCACCAACCATTGTGTTGACGTTTAAGCATCATTTTCAAGTGATCATTATGAAGATACTGAAGTTAATAAAAGTGGCTAGAGAGACCATTAGGCTGCATTGGAAGTTCCCATTTGATTCATTTCGTATTTTGTTTGCATGAATTCTTGAATGTTTTATTTAGGTTTGTGAGTCATTGTCTTGTATTGATGAGACCCCTTTTCATTAATACAAGATGTCATTCTTTTGTTTTTGGTATTGTCATGACACATCGTGTCTTTTATATTTAGTTATGCATGTAGTGATTCTCTATTGTTGACACCATTGTGTTGTGATGATATCCATGATGTTACGCCTCGTGTTTCCTCCTTGGCGGGGTGTGACACTTTTCATGATCATAAAGTAGATCATGCCTGAGAAAAATGAATTTCCCATTGAGAGATCAAGTTATCTTTTTGACGATATACTTTCCTTTAAGATGATGAGCTGGTTGCAGTCTGAAATAACTGCAAGCCAATGACATGTTTTGAAAACATTTAGAACTTATGTTCAAACTTTATTTACAACAACGTGTCATTGTTGAATGACATTTCTAAGGCCATAAATATTATTGATTCCAAAAGACATGTCAAGAACAAATATTTTTGTATTTTTTCAATTTTATAATTTTGTATTTTGTTTTTCTGGTTTTATATTTTTCTATTTTGTTTTTATAAAATGAAAAATATTTTTGTGTTTTTGATTTAATTATTTACATAGGATACATTAAGAATTACCACCATTATTCTTCCTTTGAGAGATTAGAGCTCAACCAGACAGTTTTTTACTGAATGGTATCGGATGTCCATGTGCATCAAAGTAGCACCATATGGCATGGGTTTGTAGTTGACTTCTTATCGAAACAGGTCGAGAAGGATTGCCAATCACATTCTCCAATGGGTGATCCTTTGACCACTTACTAAGATTATCAAACGATTGATTGAGCTGATGCAAATTTGATGGAATGACCCCATGTAAAGATGATTCTTCAGAACTTAGGTCTGGAGTAAGATTATGGAGGAGGGGTTCATTATCAAATTTAGAATTT
>BQNB010043482.1:29466-45485 GCA_026074375.1 Tanacetum coccineum | reverse complement strand
CTTGTTAGTTTTAGTTTAAATATTAGTTAGATTTAGTTTTAATTAGTTTAATTAAGCTTTAACCATTAGATAAAATTTGGAGTTTTTAATTTTATTAAATTTATGCACTTTTTCTCCACTTAGTGTAATTTTTATAAAAACTTTAGGTTAATATTTTTAGCTCTAGGATTATTTTTATAGTTTTTAATCATCTAAATCTTAAAAAATTCATAAAAAATAAAATATTAATCAGAAAAATATAAACTTTTTTTATAAAATTTTCTTTTTTCATATATTTTGTAGGAAAAATGTTAAAAGTTTCGTAGGTTCATTTTTTAGTTTTATTTAATCGTTTTTGCATATTTAACTTGTAGAAATAGGACACCAATCATAATTTAGTCATATTCAAACACCGATCATCAAATCGTCATTCGATTTTCTATTCAAGCCTCGTTAGGACATAACGACCCGGGAATCATACTTCCGGCTACATATATATATTATTTTTGTGAACGTTTGACCAATCCTTGGCTAAAGGTATTTAGTTGATTGTTTGCTTATATTATATATATATATATATTATTGACAAATCATTTTTACAAACAGATTCTTTCCACCTTCGTTATTTAACCGTCTTTTGCTTGAAATCAGAAATTTCTCTCAAAACGTATGTGAAAGTCTAACCGAAGCCTGGTTACGACTGAAGAAAATGCTTCAAAAATACCATGGGCACGGTCTGACCAAAAGAGCTATTATTCAAATATTCTATCACGGTCTAGACGAACCCTCTCAAGGAATCCTGGACGTAACTGCTGGAGGAATCTTCCTCTACAAAAGTCCAAATCAAGCTTTCAATTTTTTGAGGACAAAGTCCTTTTCAAACTTAATTGGTCCACTAAATCTCAAACCGAACATAATCAAAGATCTGTTGCTTTCATTGATGGAAGTAATAATGATAAATATCGATTAATGGAAAAGTTGGAAGCTCTAACTATAAAAATGGATTCGCATATCTAGATCTTAAAAGAGGAGATGCATGAAATGCGTAAGAATTATAATAACCGCAGAAGTGACCATGCTTCTAAGATTGATGGCACATCGATGTGTGAACGTCATGAAGCCAATTACATCCAATCTGAAGGTTATCAAAGTCGAAATTCTCATGATTCGTATTCTCATCAATCCCATCATGATCTTAATGACTCAGAGAAATCTCGAATATTTTAAAAGATGTATTCGTAGCATGAGAACTGTTCATGATAAACTTTTTGACAGGGACGATCACTCTAAAACTGATCTCGAAAAATCAATCGCTAAATTCTTGGATGGTCAAAGAGTTTCAAATATGTTTGTCAAGAACAATATTAACGATATAATTATAAAGATGAAACAAAACGAAAAGAATTGTCAAACTATATATAAAAGTATGGAAAGAAAAATAGTTGAGTGGTCAAAAAACGTCTCTTCAATACAAACCGATAGGACTGACTCACATCCTCCTCAAGCTCACACCGAGCACGTAAATGCCGTATTTACCGGGAGTGGAAAGTCTGATGATCCTTCAAAAATTCAAAAATATCCTCCGCCTCCTATCATCGTTAGCAATAAAATAGAAAAAGATCGACCATTTAAAACATCAAAAAGGGCTATTATATGGTCGAAACAAAAGAATATCCATTCCGTGAGTACATCCCAAAAATACCATACCCTCAAGCTTTAAAAGTGGATCATTCCCACTTAAACCATATCGTGAAGGAATCTTAAATCAAGTTAAGTGTAACAATAGTAATAAGAGTAATTATAGTAATAGTAATAATAATAAACCTATAAATAAAAATATAAAAAAACAAAAAAAAAAGCTTGTTGCATATGCTAAATGCAACCGTGTTGCCTACGAAAGTGCGCTTTTGTATTTTATAGTTTTCGTAGTTTTGTTTGCAGATTAATAAACATATGGAGCTTGGATGGTAGTGATGACGTATCACTTCGGGACGGATATATGTGGAGTATTATATTATATGTGGTTGAATTTACATGCTTAGCGTTTCGGTTTTGCGCCTTATCTTTTAGAATTCAACCAAGCACTTATGAGCCCCGAGAAGTTTCGTTTCTCTCATATTTATTTTTCCTATTACGTCACTTTTAAGTTGTTTGCTAATTATGCATAATGTTCAACTTAAGTGTGGTGGGAGGGGGGGGGAATGAATTGAAAAATTAGACTAATTATTAAAAGTTTAAACTTTTGCCCTCTGTAATCTAAAAATCTAATTTTGTTTTTAAATTTCTGTTGTCACTTAGGTTAATATATTAGAATAAAACGTAATAATAAAAAAATAAGTTTTTAAAATCAGATATGTGTCCCGATTGATAAAGCAGATCCGACTCGGGATCGATGACATTACTTGCTAATTTATACCAATCTCCCAAAAAAAGTGGGGTTCGCCTTTAAATCTTATGAATTTTTTTACCTTTAGCTTTCTTGAGTTAAGGTTTGAATGCAATCGAAAGTGTCTAATCCTTCGTTACGGCTGTGTATTTGTGGTTTTGTCGCCTTTTCTGGAGCATTAGTATCGGTTTTAAATTATATGAGTGTGCTGGTGATTTATTAATTCTAGAACTTGTGCTTGAAATCATTACGAGACCGCAGTGAGATCACGTTCGCGTGATATATGTATTTTTAAGTGATAAAGACGTAACTTAGGAATTTAACCTAAATTATCCTATCCATTTAACATATTCTTTTAGCTGATTACACTGATTAGCTAACCACCCAAATAAAACCCTTATATTAGCACTCATCTTTAGTGCTAGATACCCTTAGTTAAAACCACTGAGCCATTCTATTCATTTTTATCATCCACTAAAAAATACAAAAATATACAACATATAGCCTAACCTTACCCCATGTTGAAAGTCCCAATGGTTGGTTGCTAGTTGCTCGGTATGATTGGTTGATTTTTGCTTATAGTCTGCTCACTCTTTGATATAAGTGTTGTGCCATTTTAACGAAGATGAAGATGCACAACTTCGTGTTTCGTATTTTTTGTGGTGTATGCTTATTACAAGTGTGGGGGAATTGTTAGTTGTGAAAGAAAAAAAGATGAAGAGAAAAAAAAGAAAATAATCGAAAAAAAGAGAGATAAATATGAATAATAGTTGAGATGTTCGATTATCTCTCGGGTTTGTGGATTGTCATAATTAGCAATATGGGTTTCTTGGACTTGTCGACATGTATACTATAAAACTATTTCCAGTATATATTTTCCATGCCTTATCCACACCCATATTAACCCTTAGCCTAACGTTACAACCCGAATAAAAGTCTTCTTTTGATATTTATACCTGATGCTTACGCCCTGTCGGTGCAGTTTTGTTTCTTGTACAAGCCTATGGTATGAAATGGATCATGTCTGAGCAATTGAGTGTGATTTCTCTTTTACCCTCTATTACATCACATATGAGTGTTTGAGTGAATTATACTTTCTTTCTTTGTGAGGTGCTTAGTCATGTTATTGCAGCTTGAAGATCGTTGGGTATTGTCAAACATCTCTGCTTTCACATATTAAAATAATAAAAAATTCTCATAATTCTAATTTTGTTTTGTAAAGCTTATTATTTTTTTTTATTTTGCTTGAGGACAAGCAAACCCTTAAGTGTGGGGGGTGCTTGCGCCTTTTGCACTTATTTGTTACAAAAACCAAAAATATTTTTGAAAATCTCACACCCAATAAAATTCTCTTTAAATTAAAAATAAAAACTATCAAAATTTATATATATATATATGTATATATATATATATATGTATATATATATATATATATATATATATATATATATATATATATATATATAAATTGTTGTCTTGTCATGTAGGAACCTTGTTTCTAAATTTCTTTTTTTAGATTTGCTTGAGGACAAGTAAAGTTTAAGTGTGGGGGGATATGATAACGTTCAAATTATACATGTTTCTATACGCATTATCTATGCTTTTACGTATATTTATTGGTTAAATATAAGAACTTTTGGTATAGAATCGAGTATATTTGCTATTGTAGGTTCTAAGTACGTTTCGTGGAAGAAAACGGAAGAATACACGAAGATTTAAAGCTTAAACGAAGAAATAACCTAAGATAAAGATCTCCCGACACCGGTTCACTGTTTTGGTCATAACTCGGTCATACGAACTCCATTTGAATTCAATTATCTACAACCTTGAAAAAAAGCTAAGTGTTGAAAATAAACAAAGTGCGGCAGTTTTGGCCAAAGTGCGGCGCACTTTTGACTCGGTGGAAAAAACTAAAGGCATTAAATGAAAATAGCATTAACACCCGAAGTGCGGCGCACAAATAAGTTTGTGCGGCGGTTTTTGCCCCCTGAACAGCTACCCTCCTTGGCTCTCTCATTTCACACACTCTCACACAAATCATTCTAGTTCGTTTAGAACACTTAAAATAGGGATTTTTGGTGATCTTCGCTTAATAAACCAAGGATCCAAACACCCTTTCAAACCACCATCACCACCATCGACTACCACTACTCCCCACCATCAATTTCTAGATTTTAATCCATCCAAGGAAGTAGCATTGAATTGTAATTCAAATCTATAAGCGCTTGTGACAGAATTGTTCATAGTTTCTGGGTTTACTTTGAATATAACAAAGTTTTCGTTGGGAAAACTTGTGAAATCATCAAACATTTGCTCTTGAAGTTGGTATAAATCTTGTTTATCTTTTGAATATGATCTTTACTGAATTAATGATGAATGTTATGTGTTTTGTTTCTTTTTTGATCATGGAGTAGTCATATTGTGTTTGTTTGGGCAATATGTGATCTTAGATATGGAGTGTTTGGATATGTGTTTATTTAATTGGTAAAACATATTTTATACAAGAATATAGGCCGAAAGGGTTCCTTTATATATATGTTCTATCATTTCATCTAATATACTGGTTATAATAACTTATAAAGGTCAAAAGAATTTGTTGTTATTAATCGATATAATCACTAGTTACACTTAAAGGCTGAAAGGATTTGTAACTTGTGATATCTTTATTTTCTTAACTCGTAAACACTATCCTAAACACTTCATTGTCTTAGTGATCATTGTCTAAACAAACATACTTTAATTCCTTGCTCGAATCATCTCTTAATTGCTTTCTTTACAATATTCGATATATGCACGATTTGGTTAATTTGATCCGTGACAATCATTTTAGCCTTAGCACCTTAATTACAAAATGTAAAAACTTCAATTCTCGTGGAACGACCTAGACTTACCTAATACTATATTACACTTGATAGGGTATACTTGCCCGAGTGTTGTGTTTTTAGTAAAAATCGGTATTTATAGTATTATAAATTTAAAGCTTGCAAAACACACATCATGACTAATAAAGGTAGTCTAATAAACTCAACTCTCAAAATAAAAAAAGTAAGTTTTCATTTTATAGTTCCAACAAAATAGAAAAAGTAAGTTATCAAATTCTAGCTCAATTCTTTTAACTTAACAAACCTATTAAAAGAACATATAAGGAGCTGTTTGGTATGTGAGTAGGTTTGCCAATAGATATAGAGATGAAAGAGAAGGAAGTGAAAGAAAAAGTAAAAGTTATAAAATATTGTTTGTTTCAAAATAGGAATAGGATGTGGAATTATTTTATTTTAGTTATAAGAGTTAATTACATGTTTGGTCCTTGTGGTTGTCCCAAAATTGCATATTTGGTCCTAAAACACAAAAAAATACACCAATGCTCCATGTGGTTGTCCCAATTGGGTTGACCATTTCTTTGACAGATTTCTCATCCGATTGCACATTCATGTCGGGGGGCATTTTCATCACTTCATAGTAATAATACCACAACGACCATATTTGCAACATCTTTTTTTGTTCCTTCTCCTATTAACTCCCACCAAAAAAACATTGTTCGTGTTTTACTCTTTCCCTTCTTTTTGTCCCTCAACACCAGCTGTGAACTAAAACCCATAACATAATGAATTCACCTCCAAATTATGAATGAGAACAATTACTTGATTTTGATGATTCTGATCTCCCACTAACCCTTGTTCTCCGTTCCTACAATAGCCACGTACGTGAGACAACCACCACCACCACAAAACTTGTTGTTAATAATTAAAGGAAAATCCGGTTAGGATATTACCCGGTCCTGCGGGTATTGTTCAAGTAGCCAAGATCCATAAATAATCAGATATTCACGAAGGTGGGGATGAGTCTGTATTGTCAACCCAATGATATATTAGGAAAGTTATTGATGATGTGGGCGAGGATGAGGATTTTAAGGGTGGGTCATGGGTTAGCGCGGTTGAGTTGTTAATGCTAATGGTGGGGGGATTGTGAATGGGTGTTTGGGAGATATTAAGAACTATCTCAAGAATGGAAAACTTGAGAAAGTTGTTGGTTATGGAAAGAACATTAATGTAGAAAGTGCTCTAATACTTGCTAATGTTTCATTTTTTTCTCCTAAACCATCAATGCATTACCTTAACATTACAATGAGAAACGTGGTTAAGGTTTTCCATCAGGATACAGTTCTGGTAATGGCAGTGGTGTAGGTGGGAGTGAAATGTTAGACGAAGAAGGAATAATGAAATTGTTAGAAGAAGAAGAAATAGATGATTTAGAGTTGCATGTTTGTGGGAATGTTACTGATCAATAGGATTAATACAAGTTAGATGAAGAAGCATTAAACCTCGCATTAGAAGAAGAAGCAAGGGCTGAACATGAGTGGTTGGAGAAATGTAGGCAAGAACAAGAGTTGGATGAGAAACATGAGAGACAATTATGAGGCTTCTATGTGTAACTTATCTACCAAGTAGCTATTATTGTATCAATTTAAGTTGTATCAGTTTATGTGCTATTATAATGTAGCTTCTTTATATTTCTGTATATTTAAATGGAAATGCAGTTTGAAATCATACCCAAACACCCCTTTTATCCAATGTAGTCAAATGTTAAATGGAAATGCAGTCAAATGAGCATGATTTTAAAAGGAAATGCAGTCAACTTAGAGCATTTGCATTTACAGTTTGACTTTAGAAAGTCAAACTACAAATGTTAAATGGCATAAGTTTTGAAATAGGAGTTTTGAAGCAGTCAAATGAGCTTTTTCAATTATAGTTTGACTTTAGAAAGTCAAACTACAAATTACAGTCAAATCATAGCATTTGCATTTGTAGTTTGACTTTCTAAAGTCAAACTATGGGGCTTATATGTGTAACTTATCTACCAAGTAGCTATTATTATATCAGTTTAAGTTGTATCAGTTTATGTGCTATTATAATGTAGCTTCTTTATATTTCTTTATATTTAAATGGAAATGCATTCTACAATTCATATCTAAACACCCTTTTATCCAATATAGTCAAATGTTAAATGGAAATGCAGTCAAATAAACATGAGTTTGAAAGGAAATGCAGCCAACTCAGAGCATTTGCATTTATAGTTTGACTTTAGAAAGTCAAACTACAAATGCTAAATGACATGAGTTTTGAAATAGGAGTTTTGAAGTAGTCAAATGAGCATTTGCATTTAGAGTTTGACTTTAGAAAGTCAAACTGCAAATTGTAGTCAAATCATAGCATTTGCATTTGTAGTTTGACTTTCTAAAGTCAAAGTGCAAATGCTCAATGACATGAGTTATGAATGGAAATGTTGTCAACTCAAAGCATTTGCATTTGTAGTTTAACTTTAGAAAGTCAAACTGCAAATGCTAAATGGCATGAGTTTTGAATGGAAATTTTTATTTTCTATTTGACTTTACAAAGTCAAACTGCAATTGCTAAATGGAATGAATTTTAAAGCAGTCAAATGAGCATTTGCATTTGTAGTTTGACTTTAGAAAGTCAAACTAAAAATTTCAGTTAAATCATTGCATTTGCATTTGCAGTTTAACTTTAAAACTAGAAATGTTAAATAACATGAGTTAAAATAGAAGGAGTTATGAATGGAAATACAGTCTGCTACTCATGAATAAATGAAATGGGAGTCTTAAATGGAATCGTAACCAAACACCCCCTTTATCCAATGCAGTAAACTCATGCCATGAGCATTTATAGTTTGACTCTAGAATGACAAACTTCAAATGCTAAATGGTTCAAACTACATTGCATTGGAATGGAAATGCAGTCTGTAAACACTCAAACTACAAACTATAATATTGCTACAAACATAAGTCAAATGATCTAAAAGTAAAGCAATCCTGCATATTTATATACTAATTAACAGTAAATAGTTGTTTTACAGCAAAAATTTGCAGAATTACCAATTTAGATATTAATAATAAACATCCTAATAGAAAATATCCAAAGGTAGCAATATAGGTAAAGTGCTTTTAGACATCAAAAACAGATTCACTGCATTTAGTCAAGCTTTCTTGGACTTCCTCTTTCTTGGAGCTAAAGTTGGAGCATTAGGATCATTAGGAGCTCTTAAACCAAGTACACATCTGGTCATGGCTATTTTTCTGTACCCTCTTGGAGCTAAAGTTGAAGCAGCTTGTGCATCGAAAGTGGAAGTGGAAGCAACTTGTCTTATGGGAGCTTTGGCAGTGGAAATAGAAGCAACATGTCTTATTGGAGCTTTGGATCTTGTGGAAGTGGAAGCAACTTGTATTGCGGGAGCTCTAGATCTTGTTGGTCTATCCTTAAACATCATTATCTCAGTATCAGTGAGTGGATATTTAACATCATTAAACAAGAAAAGATCTTCATCACTAGAAAAATCTTCACTGGATATTTGAACCTCTTCTGCAATTATTGGAATATATAAGATGTTGTATTTATCCTACTTGACTCAGTATTTGAACCAATTCTGCAATTATTAACTCAATACAATAAAATGCATAGCTTTATTCACATTCAATTGATCATGCTCTGTCTGCTATGCCTGCTTTGCCTCCTTTTTCTTCTTTGCCAAAATTCACTTCAAGCTTTTTGATTTTGTTTTCAAGATCAAGATCATCAAGAACAAGATCATCAAGTTCATGCACTTTTCCCTTTCCCTTATCATGCTCTACATGCTTTACCTTTATTGCCCTAGTAAAATACACTTTAAGCTTTTCTACTATGCTTTGAAGATCATGCACTTTTCTCTTTCCCTTATCATCTAGAAGTTAGTAGGTTAAGACAGGTTAAATCTTACTTGACTCAATAAGACAAGACCTTGACTCAATATAACAAAATGCATACCTTTATTCACCTTCAATTGATCATGCTTTGCCTCGTTTTCCTTTCCCTTATCATCTACAAGTTAATAGGTTAAGACAAGTTAAATGTACATATATAGTAAACTTCTAAACAACCCATAAATGTAGTCTTCAAATAATACACTAACCTTTCCCATATTTCATCCACAAGTCTTCAAGTATCACATCAGCTATTTCATCCTCAAAATTCTAGTTCTTCCCATATTTCTTCAAAACATACTAAACTATTTCATTGATATGGATGGAGAAAAATCTCAAACCCGACAGGGAAATCTGAAACCCGAATTAATTAGGGCAGGTCGAGGCACGCTTATCGGGTTATGGGCGGGTTTGGGGCTTAAATGGGGAATTTAATCGGGTTTGAGGCGGAGAGTGGGGAATACCATCCCCGACCCACACCGCCCGAATAATATATACACATATACAAATATATCTACACTTATATACGAGAAGTATTTTGTTTGTATTATATCTAATATTGTTAGTTTTTTATGCAAAATTGATATTATAGAAACTTTTTAATGTCATATTTTAATTTGTAATTTTTTGCGGTGTAAACTAAAATTATATTTGTATTATGCTATCGTTGAAACTCAATAAGACTTGTTTGTACATGATTATTAATATGTTCTTAAATCTTTAAGTTATCGTCAACGGTCTAAAATTAATAATAAATGTGAAATATCGCGGGTTTGATTGAGAATTGCACTTAAGGAGGACGACTCGATAAGATCCCCGATTAGTACCGCGGCGGGTTTAGGGGAGCATCACGCCTCAACGGGCTCCTCGATTAGATACCTGATGGGGATCAGGGCAGGTTTAGGGATAACTTTGGTAATCAGGTGTGGGGATCGGGATGGCCGCCCCGTCCCGTTGCCAGAGGTGGACCCAGAGCATTAAGTCATTGGGAGCATAATAAATTAACTTTTTTTTGTTTCAAATATTAATGGATTAAGTAATATTTACGTGATACAAAGTTTGAGGACTGGGTTCATTTGGAAAAATTAGGAATTTTTACGAAAGTATACGCTACGTGACAAACTTCCATCGGGTTCCCGTGAACCCCCTGGAACCCCCATAAGTCCGCCCCTCCCGTTGCCATCCCTACTCATCAGTCACTAGCAGATTTGTATAAACCTTATATATAGCCTTTGAAGATTCTACCATTTTTAATGTTAGGATTCTAGAAAAGTATCGGTCACTTGTAGTATTTACATTATTAGCTCGTAGTCTAATGTATGTAATATTTAGTAAGCTAACCGGGCCAGCCTATGGGTGCCTTACTGAAACTCACTAGTATGTAATCCTTCTCCAAACATGAAGAGGGTGTTGGTTTCATTCTAATCATAAGACATATTTCATTTCTCTCTCTAGAAACCTTCCAACCCTTTCTCTCTCTATAAATACACTTGAATCTATCTTGGTGTGTGATAAATACTAATTCTACAATTGGCATCAGACGCCATAGGATGATTTAGTGTGTTTGTGTGCGCATTTTATCTCACAAAAATCCCAAAAATCTAAGTTATTTAGTCAAAATACATGAAAATATTAAACTACAATTTTTTGTTGTTAAAAATGTTAAATTTGGATATTTATGTTAGATATAGGCTACAAATACTTAGTTTTGCAAAAAAAATCAAGAAAAAACGTTAAAATTGTGTTTTTTAAGTGATTTAATAAAACTCAAGTGTGGGCGTCTCTCTTCATGTGCAAAACACTTTCAAATATCGATGCACATGTGTAGGGGGAGCATTTCTGAAAGATGAAACTATCAAAGTACAAATGTTTGATTTATATCACAAATACTTTGATTGATTTTCAAATGGTTTTACGGTTTTGATCATTATACTTACAACCTACTAATTCATGACGGCTATGAAGTTATAAGGTGGTTAGGGTTAGGTATACGTCCAATGAGCCAACAAGAACTGGAGAAATCTACCCAAGAACAATCCATTAGATAGAAATAGAAGTCCTTAGGAAAGATGGAGTTGAATAAAAATAAGGGAAAAATGTTGACTAAAGCATGAGCTAGCACCGGAACAATCATAAAAAGGTTCTAGTGATGACGTCTTGGTAAACATTAAAGGGGTTAAAGAATGATAAAGAAATGTAAAGATAAATGGTGAAAAGAAAGAACCCATCCTTACACTTTAGGCAGAAACTAGGTCAATACATATGCTTTTAGAATCACAAAGATGATGTTTGGTATTGAAGATAGTTATCATGGACCCAGTGATGCAATGCAAAACCCTTTCCAACCACTCAAGGTCTCTCAAAAGATTCTTGTTTCATTTCTCACGGAGATAAACATGTTATCTATCGACTTTCTCACTCCGAGTTAGTTGGTATTGAAAAGGTGGCAGTCAGCTTTAGCCTCCGACCACTAAAACCAAAACGTACTTATTGAGTCTAGAGCCAAAAGAGATCAATATAAATCTCATTAGGACACAATTCCAAAATACAATTTGTTGTTCACAAACAAAGAACACAAGTGGTATCTAAGAGTCCTACACATTATCCATGTGATCTTGCCAGAACATTCAGAGTGATACTCTTTAGTTTTACTATGACGAATGGAAATCCTTCCAGTGTCAACATCAAACAGCACTGCGGTAGGTAACTTGCGAGATTCTATATGAATCAAGCTTGTGTCAACTAGATATCAATTTTGGTCCAGTATATGATTTGACGACTCAGTCAGTCAGATAGAAACTAATTGATTCACTCATTATCGTGTTGTCTGCTTTGAGACATTCCGGTAATGAAAACTAGCAAGTACGATGAGTCTAATTCATCTGCAAGACTTAAAGTTTCAACAAATCAAGAAAGCACAAGATCAAACAAAGATAAAGACTTTCGCTACTCTGATATTCAACATCTTCCTTAAAGACATAAAGTGTTCAAGTTAAAGATTATCAAGGGAGATTGTTAGACGGCTTTCAAGATGACATAACGTATGAGCATGTTGGTCCAAAGACACAAGATCGCAAGAAGGCGAAGTATTACAAGATTATGAAGTGATGATGCAAGATTTATGATCTCAGGTATTCAAGATCAAGTGATAAAGGGTCAAGATCATAATTTATCAAGCATGAAGGAACAAGCTCAAGCTTAATGATCAAAGAACACTAAGAAAGATACAAGATAATGACCAAGATTCAAGACTACGATTAAGATTGATGAACATTTATAGAACGCTAAATCTAAGATACTTGTAAACTGTAGTGACCTCCCTTAGGGGGAGATTGTTAGTATTCTAGAAAAGTATTGGTCACTTGCAGTATTTACATTATTAGCTCGTAGTCTACAATATGTAATATTTAGTAAGCTAACCGGCCCGGCCCATGGTATGCGTATGGAAGCCCAACCGAAACTCACTACTATGTAATCCTTCTCTACACATGGAGAGGGTGTTGGTTTCATTCTAATCATAAGACATATTTCATTTCTCTCTCTAGAAACCTTCCAACCCTTTCTCTCTCTAGAAATACACTTGAATCTATCTTGGTGTGTGATAAATACTAATCTTATAATAAGTATTTCCCTACAGAACATATTATGTGCAAACCATTAGGGGTGTTTTGGACACCATTTACAGACCATAAGGGGTGTTTGGATACCATTTTCAAGCCATTAAGGGTGTTTGGATACCATTAAGGGTGTTTAGAACTACAATTAGAACTACGTGCATAAAGTCTCAAGCATATAAGGCAACATATTTTCCTTTACCCTCTAAACAAGAACAATGCAACAATGGGCTAACCTTTGACCATATACATAACAATGCAAGAAATACACTAACCTTTCAACATAGCATAATTATATAAGTCGGCTAACATCTCATCAGTAACTTCATCGCTTTCCTTCCAGCTGTTCCCATATTTAGCATACACATAATCTACCAAATCCTTAGTTTTTTCGACTTTACTCTAATCTTGTTATGCCATTGCGCAAATGAGGTTGTGATTAATGTAGAATGATCAAATAAGCATAACACAACAAATAAGCAAATGAATAACAAATATGCTATTACACAAGAAGCACTTAAAAACTAACCATGGTTCTTTTTCTTGTTGAACTCATCATTCCTATCTGACATTGTTCTTTTTCTATGGGAAAATCACAAATGGATTTTGTAATCTAATTGTGGTATACTCACTTTAATTGAATGAAATTGGCGTCTTCTTCGAGAGAGGAAACAAGAATGATCGATATGATCAATATAGTATCGTTGTGGTAGCTGTTGTACAAGCCAGATTAGTAAAGAAAGGAGTTAAGAGGGGAAGGAACAAAAAAAGGTTGTTGCAAATATGGTCCTTGTGGTATTATTAGTAAGAAGTGACAAAAATTCCCCCAACGTTAACGTGCAATCAGATGGGAAATCAGTCAAAGGACCGGTCAACCTAATTGGGACAACCACATGGACCATTTGTGTAATTTTTTGCGTTTTAGGACCAAATATGCAATTTCGAAACAACCACAAGGACCAAACATGTAATTAAATGTAGTTATAATTGATTAAAAAGGAAAACATATGTTATATGCCTACATTTTACACGTAAAGACAAATGATATTTGAAAAAGTGGAACCTATTTCAAAAGAGAATAGTGTTCTGTTGTAAATCAGGGTATTTAATGAGGGATTGCTCAAAGTCTGATATTTGGTCATCATGATCGATTTATAATCTTATACCCTCTAACCAAATAAACAATTTTTGGGTTTGTTTGTTACACTTGGTGGAATCACTATAGGTATAGGTTTGAGAATAGAATGTAATGGGAATGGGTATAAATGTTTCAAAAGTAGTGTTTGGTTTGTAATTTTTTATAAGTTATGGTTTCTATTTTTTAATACTATTTGTTAAGAAAAAATATTTTTTATATAAAACCAAAATGTGAAATCTAAACAGTTGATGATATCAAATAACGTCTATTTTATAGCATTATTTATTCCATCTTTATTGCTCGTTTTACATTATTTATGCATGAATTGTTACTTAATTTTTATATTAGTTATTTTCAGTAAATTTCGAGCGATTGGTGAAAATTAACTAAAAAGCACGCATTATGGAGCATAAACAAAGAGTTGAAGAAAGTCTACTAATTCTGACAACCTATACGGCGTATCATTCTAGAAGTATACGCCGTATCCAAGACTTTGACGAACTAAAAGACCATTGCCTTACTTTAAAGAATACGCCGTATCCACATCAATGATACGCCGCATATAATTCTTTGGTCAATGAAGAAGAACAAGCTGGTTTTACCCAATACGTCATATCCATCAAGAAGATACAGCGTATCCGTGCCCTAACTTCATCAAAGACATCCATGACGAGAAGACCCAAATACTCCGTATCTAAAGACCTCAATACTCCGTATTGGCAATACTCCATATTCGACGACCTCAATACTCTGTATCGGGTAATACTCTGTATTTGAAGACCTCAATACTCCGTATTGGGCAATACTCCGTATCTAAAATCTCAATACGTCGTATTGAAGGCAGTTGAAGAATATTCTCGAATATTATAATCGTAGAGCCCACGCTAATTTACCCTAATACGCCGTATTAAACCATTTCAATATGTCGTATCGACCAAATTCTAGACTCTATAAATACAAAACCTAAATTGTTTTTTAGGTATGCTTCTAACCACCAAGTCTAATTTTCAGAAGATCTAAAAAGCCAAGAAAGTCCAGCAACGTGCTTCAATCCATAGGAAATCCTTGTAAATTCTTATACTCTTAATATACGTTAGATTGTTGATATCGTTCATTAACTTGGTTAGGTTACCTTAATCGTTCGTCTATCAAATATGTATTCTTTACAATGGCTATTGGCTAATACCTTTAGGTATTAGCCATGTTTATGATAATTTAATGGTTTGGTTTATATTTATTCTGATTGCATCTTATAAATTGTGTGTTATCATGTGTTTATCAATCTATACTCGCTTATATGCTTAAGTATGCGACCTATCATTCAACTGGGTCTAGAAAGCAGACCAAGTGGACTAGATACTGGGATAGCTCTCCATATTGCAATTTATATATCTAGAGAAATAGGATCACAAGTAACGTGCTGTCTTTACTCCTGGTATACGTAATAAGTTGACTAGTAGTGACCTAAGAACAACAACAAAAGTTTTGATTCCATTGAGAAAGATTTAGACAAGAGGACTACTAGTATATAAAAAAGAGTCGTTAATAGTAAGTTAGTAAAGATCCTCGATGAGCTAGATTCGATAATAATAACCATTATTGTCCCTAAGATTAGATTATAAACAACTAGAAGAGGTTTAATGCCGATTTTGGTTAAATGTTGTGACAGAATAGCCAAGGTCTATAGGTCTTATGGAAGAATACCGCCTAAGTCTAGTAATGAGAATAATCAACAATAAAACGGGATAATCATTGCACTTATAATCTAAAACCTACATTTTATTAGATTAGATATGGTTAATACGTTTTCCTTACAATAGGCTTGATCGCTCCTTTATCTTCTGTCTTTTAACTTGTGTGTGTTAATTGTCATCAAAATCTTAGGTTAGATAACTAAACCACATGCCAATCTCTCAGGCTAAAACCCCCATTTTGCATTAGTTTAGGATTGACTTAGCTTTAACATAAAATAGAATAATTTAGAACTAAAATAGATAATGTAGAAACTAGAAGGGGGGGTGAATAGTTTTACCGGTTAATTAGTGTTTTAAAAGTTTGCTTATGAAATAGTTTGATTCAGGATATATGTCAACCAACCAACAATATGAATCACAACTAAACTATCTAATAAGGCAAGTAATAAGTAAA
>BQNB010043482.1:0-26018 GCA_026074375.1 Tanacetum coccineum | reverse complement strand
CAATGAATTTAATGAACAAATGAAAGTGTTGAACGAAAAGAACGATGACTTGCTTGCTCAAACGGATGTTTTACAAGAACAACTTAAAGTTAAACATGTTGTGATCGATACTCACACTGAATGTTAAGCACAATATGCTAAACTTGAGGAAGAAAGACATCAATTTATGATTAGATATTCTACTCTTTGTGATAATGATAAACAACATAGGAAAAAGATTGATGAACAAGAGATTTTATTCGATAAGATGAGTCGTCAATTAGTTGAGATGAATAATAATGTGTTGAGGCTTCAAGAGAATATTTTAGAAAAACAAACGAAAATTTCAGAATTAGAAGAGTGTGTGCGTAACAAGGATTTAGAAATTGAAAAGTGTTTGGAAAGAGTGAATGATTGTGAAAACAAACTTCATAAAATCAAACAAACGCGTCAGACAATACATATGATCATGCCTTCTAAGGATAAAATGTATAATGGTCGAAAAGGAACAGGTTTTGAAAATCCAAGTTATTTTTATAAAGCAAAAGAATTGAGACCTAGTCTTTACGATGAGAGGGTTATTGGTCTAGGGTATACTTTGATGTTTCTCACTCATTCCAATGAAGCTTTGGAAATTGAAAAATTTAAAAGAGCAAGAGAGAATAAAATTGAGTTGGAAATCTGAATGCATGTTATGTGAATGAAAAGATAAATTTTTTGGATGATTATTTTCAAGATATAATAAATCCAAATTTTGAAAAGATTGATTCTCCGTTTCAACAAACAAGTTCACTCAAACCATATGTCCCAACAGTGATTTTAGAAAAAGATCATAATTGATTTGGAAGATGAAGTAGTGAGTCTTTTGGAAAAAGAAAAATAAATTTTAGAAATAATTAAGTCTTTGAAATCAAAAGATTCTGAGTCGAGTGAAAATGCAATTTCTGAATCAGAAAATCAAAGTGAAAATGATTGTCATGTAGTTGAACAAGGTTGTGACAATTTGGACAATTCAAAAGTGATTGCTCCAGGAATGTTTAAAATAAATGTGTCACAAAGTGTTTCACCAATTTTAGTTTCAAAGACGTCTTGTGCTTCAAATAATGTTGAAAATAAAACAAAAAGAAAAAGACATAAGAATATACAATCAAAACAAAATGACAAACAAGTGAATAATGATGTATTGCGTGTTAATAGAGAT
Organism: Tanacetum coccineum; assembly: GCA_026074375.1. Lineage (NCBI taxonomy): Eukaryota > Viridiplantae > Streptophyta > Magnoliopsida > Asterales > Asteraceae > Tanacetum > Tanacetum coccineum. The sequence goes on along the minus strand of BQNB010043482.1, from coordinate 24,838 downwards.
TTTGTTCATTTTTCATTCAAAATTGAACAAAGATGTTAAGCGATCTTCTCGTAAAGACTTGTTGTCATGTAATAATTCTCATCATATAGACACTAGAAGTGCTTATGCTTGTAATGATGCTATGAATGTTTCTTGTAATTCTAGATTGTATGCTTCTTGTTATGTGAATGATTTGTTTGTTTTTGATGATGTAAGTATTAGAAAATCTCAAGTTAGCAAGATGCCTTTTAGGAAAAAGCCTCGTGATTCTTTGAATGTGCGTTCTAAGATTAATTTGAATAAATCTTTACCTAGAACTGTGTTTAGGTGGCTTCCTAAAATGCAACCGTTAACTGAACCCGTAGCTAAATGGATTCCCAAAGATAAGCGTCAAGTAGATAAAAATTCTAAGACACCTAACTCATCGGGACCCATTTTCAAATGGGTACCCAAAGTTTGTTGAATGTCTTTTGTGTTTTATTTATTGAAGATTGTCCAGATTTGTCTTTGGATCATCGATTCAGGATGTTCAAAGCATATGACGGGTAATCGTGCTCTTTTGACAAACTTTGTGGAAACGTTTCTTGGAACGGTTCGCTTTGGCAATAATGATTTTGCGGTGATTGTTGGCTATGGAGATGTTGTTATTGGATCAATGACGATCACAAAAGTTTACTATGTCGAAGGTTTAGGACATAACTTATTTAGCGTTGGACAGTTTTGTGACAAATGCCTTGAAGTCGCCTTTTGAAAGTCTACATGTTTTGTTGGAAACGAAGATGGTGTAGATTTGCTTATCGGTGATCGTTCGTCGAATTTGTATACTATTACTCTTAACGAAATCGCATCAAATTCTTCGGCTTGTCTCCTAGCAAAGGCTTCTTCTTCGCAATCTTGGTTGTGGCATCAATGTCTTTCTCATTTGAATTTCGCCACAATCAATAACCTTGTGAAAAACAATCTTGTTCGAGGTCTTCCTAAAATGAAATTCGAAAAGATCATTTGTGTTCCGCTTGTAAACAAGGGAAGATTCATCGGAAAAATCACAAGTCCAAAATGGATTTTGCTTCGAATAAGCCACTTTATCTTCTACATATGGATTTCTGTGGTCCGATGCGCATCGAAAGTATTAACGAAAAGCGGTATGTATTAGTTGTTGTCGATGATTATTTACGGTACACATGGGTATTCTTTCTTCATTTAAAAGATGAAGCTTCTGAAGTCATCATTTCATTCATCAAGAAAACCCAAGTGAATCTTCAACTTCAAGTTCAACGTGTTCGAACTGATAATGGTACTGAGTTTAAGAACAAAACTCTTGCTAAGTTCTTTGATGAGGTAGGAATTTCTCAACAATTTTTTACTGCAAGAACGCCACAGCAAAATGGTGTTGTGGAAAGGAGGAATCGAACCTTAGTCGAAACTGCAAGAACTATGCTTACATTTGCAAACTTACCATTGTTTCTTTGGACTGAAGCCATCGCAACAACTTGCTTTACACAAAATCTTTTGATTATTCACAAACGTTTCGATAAAACTCCTTATGAGCTCATTAACAAGAGAAAACCAAACATCAAGTTCTTGCATGTGTTCGGCTGCAGATGTTATCTTTTCAATGATTATGATGATGTTGGAAAGCTCAAGGAAAAAGGGGATATTGGAGTATTTGTTGGATATTCAAAATAATCTGCTACATTCAGAGTTTACAATAAACGTACTAGAAAGATTCACGAGAGCGTGAATGTGAATTTTGATGAGATTTCAGAGATGGCTTCTAAACAATTCAGTTTAGAACCCGGTTTATCTAATTTAAATGAAACGGGAAAATCTTCAAATCCAACGGTTTCACAAGTTTCAGAAATTTCAAAGAAAGATTTGGAAGATTTATTTCACAATTTTTATGATGAGTATTTTGATTCTTCAAAGATAACGAAATCTCCGACAACGAATGTTGAAACTTCCAATAACGAAATTCCTTCGCATGAAGGAGAAGTTTTTCATGAGGTTTTTGAATCATTTCAAGAGGAATCTTCTTCATCTTCATTGAATGATGACGTTCAACAAAGTTCAGAAGAAGTAATGGTTCCTCCAACAAATACTCAATCAATTTCAAATAACATGGTTCCTAATGTGAATGAAGCAAGTTCGTCACACAATATGTTTAATGAACGATTGGAAGATGCTTATTTTGATGCAAGTACGACGTTCCATGATCCTTCCAATGTTCATACATTCTATCAACCTTACCCACATGAGAAAAAGTGGACTAAGGATCATCCACTTCATAAAATAATTGGTGATCCAAAGTCGAGTGTTCGTACAAGAGGACAACTAGCAAATTCATGTTTGTTTGCATGTTTGCTAAGTAGTATTGAGCCTGCTAACGTGGCTGAAGCTTTGAAAGATGCTGATTGGGTCAGTGCAATGCAAGATGAGCTTGATCAATTTGCAAGATTGAAAGTTTGGAGATTAGTTCCTCGACCCGAAGGCAAGACTATCATCAAAACCAAATGGATCTTCAAGAATAAGAAAGATGAAAGCAGTTTGGTTATTCGAAACAAAGCAAGGCTTGTAGCTGTAGGATACTGTCAACAAGAAGGCATTGATTATGATGAGACGTTTGCTCCAGTTGCTCGAATTGAGGCTATACGCTTATTTCTTGCATATGCTGCTCATAAGGATTTCACAGTCTTTCAAATGGATGTAAAGACGGCGTTTCTTAATGGAATTCTTAAAGAGGAAGTGTATACTGGTTAACCTCCTAGTTTTGTCAGCAAACAATATCCAGATCATGTGTATGCTCTCGACAAAGCTTTGTATGGTTTGAAACAAGCACCTCATGCATGGTATGACGTTCTTTCAAAATTCTTGATTGATAGCGGTTTCCAAAAAGGTTCAATCGATACTACTCTTTTCATTAAAAAGAAGGGTAAACATATAATGCTAATTCAAATATACGTCGATGACATTATATTTGGCTTAACGAATCCAAAATATTGCATGAAATTTTCAGAATTAATGGTAAAACCTTTTGAAATGAGTATGATGGGAGAAATGAAATTCTTTCTCGGGCTTCAAGTAAATCAATTTTAAAACGGGATTTTCATAAATCAATCCAAGTACATTCTTGATATTTTGAAACGATTTGGAATGGAAAATTGTAATACGGTTCCCACTCCCATGTTGAACAAGCTAAACTCAAACTTGATTTAGTTGGAAAACCAGTTGATTATAATTATTATCGTAGCATGATTGGATCATTGATGTACCTTACTTCGAGTAGGCCAGATATAATGTTTGCAACATGTATGTGTGCTAGATATCAGGCAAACCCAAATGAACATCATGTGTCAGCCGTTAAAAGGATCTTTCGATATCTCAAAGGGACTATTAATTTAGGCCTTTGGTATCTGAAAGATTCTAGCTTTGATATAACTGCTTATTCAGACGCAAACCATGCAGGATGTTACTTAGATCAAAAAAGTACATCTAACAGTGTTCAATTTTTAGGTGATAAGTTAGTGTGCTGGTCGTCAAAGAAGCAGAACTGCGTGTCTATTTCTACAGCAGAATCTGAATATGTTGCTGTTTCTAGCTGTTGTGCTCAAGTTTTATGGATGTGTACTCAATTGACTGACTATGGCTTCTTCTACGACAAAGTATCGATTTACTGTGACTCAAAGAGTGCTATTGCAATCTCGTGCAATCCGGTACAACAGACTTGAACAAAACACATTGATGTGAGGTATCATTTTATAAAGGATCATGTTGAAAAAGGAACAATCGAGTTATATTTCGTTGGTACTGAATATCAACTTGCTAATTTATTCACGAAATCTCTGCCTGAAGCTCGATTTAATTTTTTAGTCGAGAAGTTGGGCATGATGAGTCGTGAGGCATAAATTCTTTACCACGAAATATTTTTGATTATAAAATTTAGAAAAGAGAAAAAGATTTTCTTTTATATAAAATTTTAAAAAGACAGAAAGATTTTCTTTTATATAAAATTTAGAAAAGACAAAAAGATTTTCTTTTATATAAAAATTCAAAAAAGACAAAAATATTTTCTTTTATACCAAATTTTATAGAAAATTCAAAAAGATTTTTGGTTTCAATAATGGCTTTCATACAATGTCAGTATGAAACCTGCGCTTAATATGATGGCTTTCGTATAACTCAGTACGAATCCCGAACTTAAAATGATGGCTTTCGTATAATTTAGTACGAAACCCGAGCTTCATTTGATGGCTTGTGTACATGTCAGTAGAAGGTGTACGCTTTAGTGCATCTATCTTTGAAAAAGAAGAGAAGTCTTCTTTGACTTGAGTCATTGATACATATTTTTCAAAATCTTTATGTGGTACTTAAACGATAAATTCAAGTTGTTTAAAAAGTCAATGATCTCAAGTTGATGAGTTACAATCGATTCGAATTTTAAAATGTGGTACTTTCAAGATAAAATCAATTTTAAAAAGGTCTTCAAATCGATGTATTTTTTTTGTGAAAAGTGTCTAAAGAAATAAAGGACTCAAAAGTGCAAAGAGGAACTCCCTTATAAATGTTTTAACGAAGATATGGTATTTTTCGAGGGGGAGTGTCCGTATATGTTGTTGAAAAGTTTTCAGAAAGAAACGGAAATGGAAAATTGTTTTACATTTCACCTTCACATATCCGTATTTTTGCGTTTTTAGCTTCATGTTAAAAATGTTTCTCGGCATATGTTAAGGGGGAGTGTCTTTATAATGATTGAAAACTTTTAAAGATCAAAATTTTCTTCTTCATATGATGTTTGTGAGAATGATGAAAAACAGAAAGAGAGATTTATGAGAGAAAAATAAAAAGAGAGAAGTATGCAAGAAAATAAATGCCACCACATACAAAAACAGACAGAGTGATTGTTCTACATTTTCTTGATATTATCAAAATCTCACAGACATTCTTTCTAAAGGAATTATCTTGGCGTATGTTGATTGAGTTGCACGGTGTGATTTAGTTACTCCCAAAATACTCCTATGATCTTCCAGAACCGGGATTGATCTACCCCGGAGTCTTCCTTATAATTAGGATATGTTAGGTCTGGGTGAGGAGTTTGAGGTGAGGGGACAAAAATCAACATTGTGCCTATACCGAATGCCCCCACCATCCTCTATGCCGCAATTATAGATAAAGATTTGTAGAAACCAATTCCATTGAGACGACTAAACATGATTGAAGTTGTCCAATAGTGAACAATGAATATGTGATAAGGCAAAATAAGAGTGTGATGACAAAAATATAAAACGGTTGAGTTGACAAAAAAGTAGAGAAGGCTTAATCAATAGATAAACGCAATGGAGAGTGTTTCTCCTACACTAGGATAGAAACTGAGTGTTCAACTAAGTAGTTGCTTTCGGATTTTCTATTCATTGATTTTTGGTATTGTAGTAGACTCCATATAATAGACCATGTGATGCAAATGCACTTACTCTCTTTTGTACCATTGTAAGTACCTCCCCCTCCCCAACACCCACCCCCCCCCCTCCCCCCCCCCCCCCGCCTTATGTTGTTTCATTCTCACAGAGATTGAAACGATAGATAATCTATCGACTTCCTCATTACGAGAATGTTCGGTATTGAAATAGAGAGGACATTATGCTCCCTAGTTTCTTGCTTACTAAAATTTTTTCATTTTTCTTTTGTTGTCACATGAGTCTCGAGAGCCAATTTGATATTCAAGAGAGGAGAGATAGGAGAGTAGATAGGATCATTAAAGTACGTTTTATTAAAGATTAAAGACACTATGATATAAACAAAGACGGTACAATGATATAATGTCTTGTGACATTGCTATATGTCCCTATGTGACTTTATCGTTGGAACATTATCGCAGTACCACCCCGCCCTCGTGATACTATTAAATAGTATTCACAATAGGGTCGAATCCCGGATTCAATACTACCAGTTGTTAACATCAATGACACCAACCACTGCAAACATAGGTCATCTCATTTGAATATGATGTGCTTAATGATTCAAATACAGTGTGTTTAACTAGTAATCTATGTGATCTAGTGGTTATGTTGTTTCATGGTGGTCGGGCGGTTAAAACACGACCTAAGTTCACGAGTCAATGCTTATTTGGTTTTTATGATCATATTTCAGCATGCTTATCAACGAGATATTGATTTGGTCAGAATTGTTCAAATTTTTTATCAAAATAATTTTCAAATCATGATCCTTGTGATGTATAGAACTTCATGGTTAATGTGGATGGATGGTTGTCCTTACTCTGATAATTCTCCATTTCATCTTCTACAACATACAACAACAACATTTCTACCTTTCGCAAGCATAACATCTTCAATGAATCTTTTGATGACAAAAGTTATACTTGAACCTTCACGGGAATGATAGCAACCAAGTTTGATGGTTTGAGGGAGCTTATGGGTTATTTTAGGGGAGGATGTATTGTTTTAAATGGGGTGGATTTTTTGATACTTAGAGAAAAAAATAAAAAAAATGAGTTTGATTTCAATTTCATGGATCTTCACCCAGAGCTTATTTGGAAGCTTATATGGTCATGATGCTCACGATGGATCATAATCATCATGAGGTGGAGAAAATATAAGCTTAGTATTGGCCTAATCTGAGAGAGATAATATATTAGTATATTTAGGGAGAAAATGTAAGGTCAATTCAAGTGTATGAAAGGGGAGAAGATATAAGCAAGAATATATGGGACAAATCAAGATACTAGCAAAGAAATTAAATCAAAGAAATCGTTATGGTAAAAGTAGTTTGATTAAGAAGATAAGATTCGTATTTAAGATTGAGGTTACTTCATCAAGTGTTTTGAATAAGCTATAGTGTTTCATTAACTTCAAAGATCGATTGAGATAGCCGGTTCAAAATTTGCATGGAATTACTTCTCAAGAATATCGACATTGTCTTCAGACAATCAAAGTTTACTACTTCAATATTCAAGAGATGGATATATGATTGAAGGGGAGATTAAAGAGTATGAAGATTCATGTGAAAAGTCAAGTGTTCAAGTCTTTTACAAATAAATGCTCAATCAATATCATCGTGTTTCAAGATTTTTCGTCAGCAATATTATGTGATTGAAATCTATATTCAAGATCAAGTTCGAAGATAAAGATTTCATACAAGATTTTTTAAAGATTCAAGTTGCTCAAAAAAAGATCAAGTTAGCTTTTGAGAATGCTGATTTGTGTTCGAGAGTGGAGTTGATACTTTCAAAGATAAAGAGATCTATCCTATTATATAAGGGAAGAAAATTATATCGGGAGAGATTTGCTACAAGGTCGTCCTCAACTTTCATAAAGAATTCTCAGTGTTTTCGAGCTTCAAAGAAAAAGAAAATGACAGACTACTTCAGAATAAAGTGTTCAAAGCATAAGGAAGAAGTCATCATAAAAAACATAATAAGAATAGTTCCCAAGTAGATCATTTAGGGGGAGAATGTTAGAAATAAAGAAATAATCTACTTGTAGCACTGTTATAAAGTACAGGGACTAAATATGTTAAGTTAGGAAAGTTTAATAAAGATAGTTAACCAAGGGGTATAAATAGGTATTTATGTAAGATGAGGTTGGACTGTCAGATCCAGGGCTATAAATAGTAATTTATGCCATGGTTAGATGTAACAACTTCATTTAATCAAAAGGCAAGTTAGGTAATTCTCTCTCTAAACACACATACTAATTACACCTTGATCTTCACACACTAATCATCAATCAAGATCTATTGGTTAATAGTTAGGTATACGTCCAATGAGCCAACCAGAACTGGAAAATCTACCCAAGAACAATCCATTAGATAGAAATAGAAGTCCTTAGGAAAGATGGAGTTGAATAGAAATAAGGGAAAAATGTTGACTAAAGCATGAGCTAGCACCGGAACAATCACAAAAAGGTTCTAGTGATGACGTCTAGGTAAACATTGAAGGGGTTAAAGAATGAAAAGGAAATGTAAAGATAAAGGGTGAAAAGAAAGAACCTATCCTTACACTTTAGGTAGAAACTAGGTCAATACATATGCTTTTAAAATCACAAAGATGATGTTTGGTATTGAAGATAGGTATCATGGACCCAGTGATGCAATGCACAACCCTTCCCAACCACTCAAGGTCTCTCAAAAGATTCTTGTTTCATTTCTCACGGAGATAAACATGTTATCTAAAGAATAATCATAACTCTTAATAAATAGTGTTTATAGGTTTGCGATGAAGATGAATATCATGTGTTATATCTGCTTTTACATGTTGCTTATGAAATCAATGAATGCGATCGCCATACCAAAAGAACTTTGCGATTCATTTGGTAAAATTTAGTCGAGTTTCATTTCTTTAATGAAAGAAAACACATTACATATAAATATTCTAATTCATTCTTTTGTGGTTGTCAAACATGTACAGGTTATGGTTATAGATCTTATGCTTTTAACTTTGGACAAGTATATACTTAACTTTTTTAGGAGAATGTTAGTTTTGAGTTTTACAAGACTGATAATTAATCTTTAGATGATATGTTGGGGTTCGAAAATCAATATGAGCAAGTTGCTAAGAAAGGTGATGAAGGGTTGGTACAACAAGATGATATGTTGGTTTTGGAAGAAGGGGTTAATAGGTTAGATTATGGAAAAGAAGAGAATGATGAGTCTGAGAAAACACAAGAAAAAGTTTTCGTTGATGTAAAGATATACCATGTTCAGTCATTCAAAAACCGTATGGTAAAGGAAAATATGAGTACACACAACCCAATTTTGTATATAAATGTTTCGTTTTTAACCAATATTATTATATTTGATGGTTGATGCAAACTCAGAGTTGATAGTAAAAAAATAGATTTTTCAAGCTCGTGTTTAAAGATACACTAGGTCCACTATTAACATGGAAGAAATAGATAGCCTAGTACATCTTAAAGGGTAAGAGCCTCAATTTATAAGCCTAGAAAACTAGAGTATGTCAACTATGGAACAAACCAACTGAATTTAGGCTAGTCGCGCGTCTCCTCGCGCCGCTCATACTATCGAGTAGTCTTACTATCTGGTATATCATGGTAGCATTGGTTATGGTCAAAAACCGCATCTGCAAAAGAATCAGCCATGAACGCACCTAGCAACAGACTCAAGCTTTTAGTGCCACCAAAGTTAGTGACTGTATTAGTGGCTTGAGTCATAGTGTAGTTTATATAGTAAAGATACAATGCAGTAACATAAGAAAGGCATAAAACAATAAACAAGTTAATATACATTAGTATAGGTCATTAGACACTAACACAGTCATACATGACATCAAACTAAACTTACATACTACATTACAACAACTACACCATCGACACCACTACCAAAATACCCTATAACGCAAAAACCAACACTACCACCACAAACCTACTTCCAAAAGCTACACCATCTACTGGTTCGCCACCATGCTAATGTACCATCTCTTACGACTTAAACGATAGTACGATTCAACCACCATAGACATGAACCACTCAAACTTCTCCATGTATTGGAGCTGAATCTCTCTGAGATAGGAAACAGTCTAATGAATATTCTGGTGATTCCCAATAAACTGAATGTTTCCAATCCCAACATCTCTTTGCCTCATCCTTTCACTTAGTTCCAAGCAATTCCCATGCAATAATGCACCCTAATGTTCTTCCTCTAGAGCCTCATGCCAAAAAACAATAGCCAAATGAACACTTAAAGAAATAGGAATCATATTTTTTGGAAGAATTTGTTGTTAAACTTTTTTTGGAGGATGTGTAATATAAATGCTATGAAGATAGATATCATATGAAGGAACTTTTCTTGGTGTTAAATAGGATTTAAAGTAGGAAGATACAAGTCAAATCAAGTAAATATGCCCTAATGTCTCAATAAAAATAAGGTACAAGTTGAAAGTTGCAAGTTGAGATATAGCATTCAGTTATGTACTTGGTAAATTAAAAGAAGAAAGTTACATATCCAATCAAGTAATAAATCAAGTAATAATTTGTACATGGAAATTTAATGGTTTATACTTGCCTTAATTGATTTGATAAAGCAAATCCACAATTTATATTAATAGATGAAACGTAATTACAAGACTATAGTCTATTAAATAAAGCCTAAAGAAAACAATACTTTGTTTAAGTACACATATAAATTTTAGACCACGATTTGTTTATCTTGTAATAATTATGATCAAGAATAATTTATTTTCAGGATCAAACGATGTTTTCGATTGAGATAAATGTTGTTAGAATAAATGAACCACTTTCAGCTGAAATGGTTTTTGATCATCTCCGTAGGAAGAAGAATAAATGAAAGGCTCTTCAGTCATCATATACGGGTCTACCATCATAAACTCACAGTCAAAGAAAAGGGACAGTCAAAGAGAATAAAGAAGAAAATTACACCCATGACCAATCTAGAGTCTGGTTGATGAATTATCCTGTTAGAAGATTGGGTAGAGGTACCTGTTCGCATTAAATTATTAGGTTTATTTTTTTTCAAATATGATCAATTATACAGTGTCAGAAATTAAGACTACTATGACCATATTTGGTCCTGATTTGCAAGAAATCCCCTTGGAGCCTTGGGTAGAGGTAATTCATCGTGTTAATATATTTGTTTTTTAGTTTTTCGTTCCATAATTCATTAAGTTACTTTGTTTACCTTTCCAAGATTTGTCAAGATCAGCTTATAGCCGAAAAAGAAAGGTCAAAGCGCCAAAATATATTGATATGATTTATAATTTAGGTGATGACACTACTCATATTTTTTTCATGGTGAAAATTTGACATCAACGTTGGTCGACGCATCTGGTTATGTCTTTTAGGTTTGGCTCATAAAATATCGGTATTTGTTGATGATCCTCTTTGTTGGGAATCTTTCATTCAAGAAACTTGATGATTAACAAGATGAATATCAAGTTTAGGGGTGGATTGTTGGGAATTAAAGATTCCTTGATGTTGTTGTATAATGAACAAAAGGGACTAAATCGACATAATGAAGATTCTACAAATAATGAAAGATTGTAGAAGATATGGTCAAAGATATGAAGATCAGGATTGATATCCAAATGATTTAGTTTCCTTATAATATTAAATGTGTTGACTAGGAAGGTTGAATACTTATGGAAAGTATTAATAAGTATTAAATATGATGAGTAGGTTACAAGGTTTATTAGGAAAGTATTGATGTAGAATACTTAGGAAAGTATTAATTGTATTGTAACCTACTAGGACTCCTTGTACTATAAAAGGAGGTCCTAGGGTGTAGAGAAAATACATTAATCTCTACACATCCATCATACACACGTTTTATAGTTAGTTCATAGCTTCAAGGTTGTAAACCCTGTTACTATTTAGAGTAACCGTATTCAATATATTGAGGCTGAAAGTTTGGTTAATTGTTATTATTCTTCTTAGTATCACAACCTAGTTTCCACATAGTTTGTGATATTCCCAATCAAAGTTTCTACCATAGTTGTCTTGGATTTATCCAATACAACTAAACCTTATATCAGCTAAGGAGTTAAAGATCTATTCAGAACGGGGTCAAACATGTTCTAGAGCTGGTTGAGAAGCTTTGAATAAGAATAACACATTTTCTACATACAAGATTTGTTTGTCGAAAAAGTGATGGCCTACAGCTCAAGTTCTTCAAATGCTAATTCTAAGGTACATACTTGTTCTACTGAATATGAACAATCATATGCACAACTTAAAAAGTTATATGATACTCAAAGGGGAACACAAAACTTGGTGATGCTAGTAAGATATTCAAGCCTATACTTCAAGCTTTAAAAAGGTGAGGATCAATTAGTTGCTCATAGAAAAATTAAGTTTGGTATGAGGAAAATATTAGATTATGAAAAATTAATTTAGTTGAAAAAAGATGTACTCACATACCATAAAAAACTATTAGCAAAAGCTGTAAAAGAAAAAGAAGAATTAAAAACCAAATTAGAATCATTTGAAACTTCTTCTAAAAGTCTTAATACACTGCTTAATAGTCAATTGAGTGCTAATGATAAAATTGGTTTTAGGCATAATTTTGCAAAAGAGTTTAAAGTAAGTGAAACAGTTACTAGTATGTCTAAAGTTGAAACAAGTAATTCTAAAACTAATAATGATAAAGTAGAAATGTCTAAAATTAAATCTGTTAGGATGAGTGAACCCATCATTGAGGAATGGTAATCTGACAGTGAAGATGATGAGATTGTGGTCAAACCTAAGGAAGTAACAAAAATAGTCAAACCTAGCTTTGAAAAGATTGAATCTGGGTTATGTGGAATGAAACTGTTAGGAAAGCAGAAACCCTAGGAAAAACATTAAGAGTCTAGAGGAATAAAAGATTCTGGAATGGTATGTTGTCTCAGGAAATTTAGTGGAGCGAAAATTTAGAGTTTAGACAATAAGGTGCTATGTTATAGTGGTAGTTTTGATCACCTACACTATACCTGTAAAAACACAAGGAAAGATTAATGATCAAAAACTGTTAAAACAGTGGTGGAAGACAACTCAATAGAGGTGAATCACTAAGAACTTTGGTAGATTTTCTCACCCAAATCTCAAATGTAATATAAGTTCACATAGCGTTGTACTAACTAAGTCAGGCCCAGGATCAATTAATACTGCCAAATCAGTTTAGTTCTGCTAATTAGAAAAAACTATGAATGATGCTATGCCAACAACATACTCTTATTATAAAGCATATTCATTTGTAAAAAGACCCTTTAACAAGAAAACAACAAATTACAACAGATATTTCAACAACAGAGTTAATATTGTTAAGAGTACAAGGGTTAATAGCGCTAGGCCAAAAGCAGAGGTTAATACTGTTAAGGCCTCAGTTAGCTAGGTTTGGAAACCAAAATATGAAGAATTAAACCATGTTTTCAAATCCAATAGGGCATCAAAGACCCTGACAAGATATGATTATGTTGATGCACTAGGCAGGTTCAAGTCTGTTCTGGCTTGGAACTTCAAAAGACACTAACTTTCTTATTGATGGCTATCATAATGAGAGTTGTGGAATGTGATTCTGTGGTTGTTATTTTGTGCTTTGTGGAATTTCTCTTTTGCAAGAAAATCAAATTGCGTACAATACAAAAGATACATTGTGGATTTATCAGCGTCGTCAATGACTTGAAAACACAGGGTGTTATAGTGTAGGTTTAGTGTGTGTCAAGATGTGAACATCAGTAAAAGTGTGTGTGTGTTCTAGGTGTCAAGTCTCATTGTGGAAGCCTTGCGTTTGGTTGGTTTAACCTCAAGGATCTTTGATTCCTTGTTATTGTTTAGATAACACGTTCTACCTTGTTGAAATAACTTTGTTCATTATGCTATTTCCACTATGCATATATTCTATGTTCATTGTTATTATCCTAGATAAGTTCTAATCAAACTTGAGCTTAAACGATCTAAGGAGTTCTATCAGACTCCACAATTGGTATCACAGCCTCGTGGCTCTTGATGTCTAGGATTACAAGGTGTTATTGATGTCGAATCCAAGAAGAAAAGAAGGTACAAGTTTCTGCTTTTGGTTCTTCGAACATATTTGATGCATCTAGGGTTTTCTATAAAACCTAATGTGATCAAGCAGAAAATACAATGGTTCGAGGTGTTTCTGGTTCCTTTGGTACAAGACGATGTTGGTGAATATTAGGGTTTTTTTTCATAAACTCTAATTCTGTAGAAGGAGAATGCTAATTTGTGACGGATTCGTGACAGCTTTGTGACACTAAAAAGTGTCGTCTGGATACTTAAAAAAAAGGTATCCTTAAACAGTGGTTATATGTTTTGTATTGATTGTTGATGGTTACTACTGCCATGAGACACAGTACTGCTAGTGATCGTAAATATTGGTGCTTTATTGACGCTAAAAAGTGTCTCAAAAAGGTATGGGAGGAAGGAGCACTTTATACTGCCAATACAAGTTAGTACTGGTCGCGTTGATGTTTCTACTACCAAGGTAAAACATTACTACTGCTAGCCTTATCGTTAACAGGTTTGTACTGCCAGTTGTATGTTTATACTGCCAACGAGAGATTAGTACTGCTAGTATCAGAAGGACAGTAGTAACCAGAGTTAATACTGCTAGCCTTATCTTTGAAGGTTAGTGCTACTGCTTATGATTATTAGTGCTGCTTATGTAAGTTAGTGCTGCCAGGAGACGTTAATACTGCCAAGTAACTGGTTAATGCTACCAAAGGAAGATTAGTGCTGCCAGTTCATGTTAATGCTGCTATCACTAAAGGTTAATGCTGCCAGTTTATACTTAGTGCTACTAGTATGATTAATACTGCTAGTATATTTTTAATGCTGCCAGTATTAAGTTTCTGCTGCTAAGGTAAATTTTAGCAGTTACTACTATTTGACTTAAAACAAGGTTGGTGCTGCTTATATATTTAATACTGCCAATAGAAAGATGTTTTCTACTGTTGGTTACTACTGCTTGGTTTAAGGGGAAGCTAATGATTCAGATTCATTTAAATGTTCTTAAATGTTTAAAAGGCTCGTTTTTGGATTTCTTGGTTACGAAGAAGAGTTGAAGTGGAGTTTCACAGGTTTGTGTTCTTATCATATCTTAAAGTGGGTGTTACACTTTGGAGATAACTTGTTCGTGCTTAGAAACGATGTGACGAAAACTTGACAAATCTAGCAAAGGTGTGTGATTTACAAACTTATGGTGCTCAATGCTCACATTTGCTATCACTTTGGTCTGGTGTCTCATAGAAGATTTTTGTCAAGAGGTTGCGATCTACTTATATTTCACAGATTTATTTATAAGTTTGGAGTCACGTAGATAGTACAAGATATAAGACACAAGTTTGGGTTGTTCTACTTCTACATCAAGTTCATTATACTTTGTTTTCTTCATCAGTGATCATTACATAGAGCCTACAGAATTGAAGATTCAAGAAATGGTTAACATATGGGTTTCAGGGGAAGCTTATTGCTAAAATGTTTAACCATTTACATGTGGCATTAAGGTGAAGGTTTTTACTACTGCTAGTCATTATTACTACTGCTAGTGTGAGTTTCTACTACTCAAGTTCATTTTTCTTATTGTGCTTAATGGTGGGTAATTTGAGGAGTTAGAAGGCTTGGATTAGAAGTGTGATATTGGTATGTAGTGGTCAAGATCAAAGTTTCTTATATTCATATGTCCCCTATTGGATTATGATAAAAAAAAATGGAAGAAGATGTTAACAGGTCCAATTGGCAACTTGTAGATCCTTGGTGTGGCATGGTACAAAGGAAATCTGATTATTAATGGGACTCTCGTTTTGTTTCGCAAAAGGGAGGAGATGATTAACATCTAAAACTTTAGGGGAAGCTTGGATCTGAAAAAGCTGTTAGTTCTAAGCCAGAATCCTTCGGATACCAGAGTCCCATGTTAATTGTTGGGATTCTTGATTTGATGAGACAAAGTGAATAAAAGAATGAAACAAAAGGACTTAAATTCAAAACTGGAATTCTTTAAAAGATGGAAGATTTTGAAGATTCTAAATGATCTCCTTATTTAGATAAAAGATTTAGAAGATAAAGCTTAAAGTTTAAAAGATTTATTTGTTTTTCTAATTCTTATATTTTGTAAACCTGGACTTCTTATGTTATAAAAGGAGGACCAGGCGTGTAGGTTTAGTGTGTGTCAAGATGTGAACATCAGAAAAAGTGTGTGTGTGTTCTAGGTGTCAGAAAAAGGTTGGTTTATCCTAAAGGATCTTTGATTCCTTGTTATAGTTTAGATAATACGTTCTACCATTGATCAAGGTAGAATTGGGGCGAATAGTGAATAATATGAATGATAAACCTTGTTGAAATAACTTTGTTCATTATGCTATTTTCGCTATGCATATATTCTATGTTCATTGTTATTATCCTAGATAAGTTCTAATCAAACTTGAGCTTAAACGATCTAAGGAGTTCTATCAGACTCCATAATTTTTCAAACTTACTAATAAGGAGAAAACTAATTTATTTACAAATAAAATCAAGCTATGTATACATTGTTACATTTAATACACAAAACAAAGTGTAGTTTTCCACTTTGCATCTTAATATTGTTAATCAATCTTGGATATGCTTATTGCATTTGTAGTTGAGCTTCTTTGTTGATTAGCATAATCTCGTCATGTGTGTTATTTATTAATGTTCATATATATGCGGCAATTGATCTTATGGAAGATCTCTTGCACTAAGTTGTGAATTTGCTTTTGCATTGCATATAGGAATAGACCTCTATGTTTACAAATGTTATATCAACATCTTGTGAATCTTATTACTTAGTCTAACCCACTTAGGATTGAGAGCTAAGCAAGCGTGTTAAACTTTTTGAAAAATATTGTCTTGCATGACTATCGTGTTACTAGTTTAAGTGATAAAATATATTCAATGCTTACATTTTATCAATGTCTCAACAAGGTCTCTATGTCGTGTCATCCTATTATCTTGCTTAAACATAGGTTGTTTAAACAAGAGAAAAGATCATAATAACACATTAGTATGTAAGAAAAGGAAAATGCATTTTGAACTTAGTTTGTGCTTGCATTAGTCTAATTCATAATCATAACTAATAAATATTTTGATTAAAATAAACATAGGAATTGTTTTAAATCCTAAATTTAAAAGCTTAACTTTCTTAGTACGAAAACACTTTCATCTTAAAGTTTTATCTTCGCATAAATTTTCACATTAACATTAACTTGAAGTGAAAACATTCACTCTAGTCAAAAGCTTGAAAATATTATATAAACATGTAGTAGTTTCGAAAAAGATTCATAATGCTTAAAAAATTACTAAGATAATTTTGTGAACACTTTAGAAGTCAAAATCTAAGCATATTGTGCACAATAACTAATAAGTTTTTCTCACATATAAATATACGACAATACCAAAGAAGCAAGTAAACTCATCATTTTAAATTATCTCACACTTAAGACTAGTCTTAGTCTTAATAAAACACATTAGGAAAATATTTATTTCTTTTCTTTTAAAAGAGTGTTAGTGAACGTCAAGAAAGATTTCAGATATATATTGATTCATTATTCAAATTATGATTGATATCATTCTTCGAATCTAATTGCCATGTTTTTAAGTTTGGATTTGAAATCGGATTCATTATTTGTCTAGCTTCAAGATTATATCAAAATCACAACAAAAGATATTATCTCGAATCTACATAGTAAATCACACTAGGTTGATATGAAAATAATGTCATCCCTTTCAAAGACAAAAAGATTATACATCGATTCATGACTCACACTTGTGATAATAATGTTATATTGAGTCTACATGTCCAATAGGTGTGTTCCTATTATTAATAATAACATGTTTAAAATGCACGTCAAAGTAGGATTGACGAATTGGATATTTCGTCCGAGATATTCAAGTAATTTACCTTGCAATGCATTTGGTAAAGTTGTCATTTTTAAAAAAAACAAACACGAGTGTTATCCCAAGATAATAAGCTATCCAAACACAAGATAAGCCATACCAATAAGCAAAAATAGAAAAGAGAAAAAAGAGAAGGAAAAGATAGAAGATTAGATTAAAGATGAAAGAGTAGGATGGGAGGTTTTACACACACACATAAACAATATGCAAATGCAAACAACACCTTCCATGTGGGGAGTCTGCGGTCCTTTTATACCCAATGGCAACTTAGTAGGCGTTTTATGGCTTTCTACATGGGTCGGGCTTGGCATATCTTGGGGCCTTTGAGCCCGGAAACACGGACATATATTAGAATACAAACCAAAGCCCGTTGAACCCGACTAGCTATTACAATACAAAGACCTAGTTTGACTTTGTATGTCCGATAAACATCATGTTTGATTTAATTAATTAGGTAACAATCTCCCACAATGTTGAGGTCTTTGCTTCAAACTTCCTCGTACACTGAAGACATTCTTTGGTAGGAGTTTGCTTGATTTACCTTGTCTCTTTGACGTTGAAGTTATGAATTTTGACGTTTATGCTTGCTTGTTTTGGTTCTTGTCTTGTTTGTAACGGCTTTTATTCATTCATGCTTTGAGATCTTGTTTTGAGCCTTTATGTGTTTGACTTTGGTTCTTGAGATCGTTATTTGCATCACTCCTTTGACCTGAATATCTTGATTTGATTCCTTGATACCTTGTGCTCTTGACCAACAATGCTATCCTTGTTTATATTCATCGTTTTGACATATATGATTATAAGTCTAACAATCTTCCCAAAATACGATTCTTTAATTGACTTTGAGGCTCTTTGATGATGGGGAAGTTTAGAATCAACTATCTTGATGTTGAACGATTGACTTTGAAAGCTTGAGTATGAGCATGTGGTTTATGAATCTGACTTCGCTGGAATGAGGCTGCAACACCGTCGTCTTATCCTGAAATAAAATAGTTAGCAATAAAAGATGAATATGGCTTTGTCATTCATCTTGAGTTCGGTTTTTGCATTACACCTCGGATTCCGTTTTCTAGTAAAAACTATACCTGTGATCAGGTAGATTCAAAGAATCTCCTTGACAGGGTTTCCAGCTCAAAGCGTAGGATCTTCTAACACAGATGTATTAGATTCACCATGCTTGCTAGTTCTCATTACCGGAACGTCTCAAAGCAGATAACACGGTAAGAGTGAATCAGATAGTTACTATCTTTCTGATTAAGTCGTCAATTCATTTACTGGACCAAAATTGATATCCAGTTATCACAAGCTTGATTCATATAGAATCTTGCAAGTCACCTACCAAGAGCTTGTTTGATGTTGGGGGGTGGCTCAAGCAGGATTTCCATCTTCACTGTGAATACTTAAGTATCACTCGGATGTTCTGGCAAGATCTCAAGGATAATGCGTAGGACTCTTTGTTACAACTTGTGAACTTTATGGTGTTCAACAAGTGTATTTTGACATTGTGTCCTAATGAGATTTATACTTTGATCTCTTTTTGGCTCTAGACTCGATTTGTGCACTTTTGGTTTTAGTAATCGGAGGCTGGAGCAGACTGCCACCTATTCAATATCAACAATCTCAGAGTGAGATGTCAATAGATAACGTGTGTATCTCCGTGACAAATGAGACAAGTTTCTTTTGAGAGAAACCCGAATGGCTGGGAAGGGTTGTGCATTGCATCACTGGGTCCATGATGTCATCTTCAATATCAACAATCATCTTTGTGATTTTGATAGATTATGTATTGACCCGGTTTCTGCCTAAGTTGTGTGGAGGGATTCTTTCTTTTCACCCTTTATCCATACATTTCTTTTTCATTCTTCAACCCCTTCAATGCTTACCAAGACGTCATTACTAACACCTTGTTGTGATTGTTCCAGTGTTAGCTCAATCTTAGTCGGCATTTTTCCCTTATACAATCTCTCATTCCTACTAAGGATGTATTCTAACTATGGAGGTGTTCCTTGGGTAGATCCCTCCGGTTATGGTTGGATCGTAGGGCTTATTCCTAACCTAACCACCTTATGACTTCAGAATCATTGAAATTAATAGGTTGTTGGGTATGAGATCGAACCATAAAACCATTTTCTGACATTGTTATTTTCAAATACTCCCCCTTAATGTGTCGGAGCATTCGAAATTGTTTAGCAAATGAAGAAAAGAGTTGCACGTAGTGTCTTAAGAAAAATCACATTCGTGTATAACATATATTAATAATATTTTCTCCCTTATTTTAAATAATAAAACACTTAGTATTTGAAATACCAATTGATTAAAATTTGACATGAAAAATTCCATGGGGAGAAAAATTATACCACGAATTGCATGAATTCAGATTCTGATAGCTCCCCTTCAACAGTATTTGTGGGATACCAATATTTATTAAAAACTTGACATTGGGAATTGAAAAATTTGATATGACACCATAAAATGTTTGAAAGGGACGGGAGTGAGATGCCTTAGTGAACAATGTACTAATTATAATGTCTATTATAAGTTTCCACATTTTACTTTCACAATATGTGTTTGTATACATTATAAAATGACATGTATAGATGTACCAATCACATTAACAAAAGGCTTTGTTTTAAAAAAGCTCCCCCTCAGAAATATTTAAGGGAAGGGTGTGTTGAACACAAATTTTAACAAATACCCATTTAAGAAAAATACCACAATTTATATTGTTAGACAATTTTGACATTGTAAGTTCTTTTTGAAAAATTATGGTCAACGATTTTAAAAAACATGATAGAAGACTTCTTTCTATTTTAGAGTAAAGCGCACTGAGGCGTTACATTTCCCCTATATTCATTCGAGACCGAGTTATGCACTGACTGTGCATAAGTCATAGAGAAAATTTAGAAATGTCATGTTTGAAATCATTTAAAACTCTCGCTTGAACTTATTTACATTGCCGTGCGATTTGTTAATCAACATTTTCTAGTACGTAAATGTTATCGATTCCAAAAGAAGTCGGGAAAAGATTCTTTTGGTATATTTTTTGAAATTTTTTCTGATTTTTATATCTTGTTTTTTAGGTTTTATTATTTTTTCTATTTTTTTTCAAAATTTTTTATTAAATCAAATTAAAGCGAGAATAAAAATATGTACAAATTGATGTTAGATGGATAAGCATATTCAATTCGCCAGAACCTCCAGTTCATCTGGAGTGAAACATCTCATACCGAGTCGTTTCTGCGAAGATACTTAAACTATCTTCGTTAAAGCTTTAGTAAACATAGTCAGCTACTGGTATTCAGTTCCGACAAAAGCATAATTCAACATACCTTTTCAACCTGTTCCTTTCTGAAGTGATATTGGACATGGATGTGATTGGTACGGGATATGCTGGGACTGGATTGCACAAGATGGGCTCATGGCTGCCTTTGGGTCACCAATACATAGGTATTATATCAAAGTGGAAGCCTATAATTGTGAGCGGAGTTCGCAACCATAGAAACTTGTCCTCAACACGCAGATGAAGGAAACATACTCGGCTTTGGCTTGAAGGGACAGTGAGGTGTAGTCCTACTTTTTGGTATGAGCAGTGGACTAACTTATCACCCTATAAATTGTAGCCACCACGAGTACTCTTACGTGAAACGAGACAGCCGCGTGATCCGAATCTAAAAGTGAGTTAGTTTCGAAAACGGGTCCTTTGGTACAAAGACCCATGTTAATGGAGTCTATAAGTACCCAAAAGATCCGTTAACCTGCAGTGCTGAGATGTTGCTCAGGCGGTTTCGTTTGAATAGCGAGCACAATACACATTGTTTGCATGTACAATATCTAGTTACTTGCAGTTAAGGTACATGAGTGCTCCTGACCATATTCGATATTTGTTTGGTCGACCGGAGTTAGTACCAACTCAAGTCAGCATCAGGTGTTTTGTAAGCATTGGTGTACCCAATGCTATCACATGAGGTCATACCATGCTTTTTAAGTATCTCATGAGCATTTATTCGCTTGGTTATAAAGATCACGAGGAGATTGAGTGGATTTTGAATTCTAAAAGAATTTCAGCTCCCATCAATAAGGACATATCAAACTTGTTGCTGCATTAGTTTTCCAAATGTTTTGAAAGTTTTGGGTTTGAGTAGAACCAAAAAATTATGTCATCAACGTAAATTGTCAACACAAGCAATATGTATTACCCCAGTTTAGTTATTGAAACAGAGTTAGATCAATTGAAACCTTTTGAGCATCCTTTGGGGATACCGGAAGTTAGAGAGTACATCATACCCGACTCTTGGGTGCTTGTTTGAGACCATATAATGCTTTCTTGAGACGTAACTTTGTCAGGTATGATATGGGTCACAAATCATCTGGTTGCTTTACGTACACTTCTTCTTTCAAAGGTCCGTAAGAAATGTTGTTTTAAATCCATTGGTACACTGTGACTATTATTTGTGTGCAGCATACGCATGAACAATCGTACAGCTTCCACCGAGCAACTGGTGCAACGTTGTGCGGGCAGGAGGGTATTGATAGAAAGTAGATGTTGACGAATACATGACGAGAAGAATGTCTCCCCTTGTTCTTGTACGGTGTACTGAATGATGTGATACAATTCATCGTCGTAATTGTGATTTTCTGTTATTGGTTTTGATTGAATATGTTCTCCAGGTGCAGTGACAGTAGGTATTTGAGTTGGAGTTTGATGTGTTGAATGAATGTTCAATGGAGGTGGATCTGCCAACATGGTTGTTGTATAAGTTGTGAGTTATGTTATGTGTTGACGTTTATCAGGATTATCAGTAGCCTGTACAGGAAACTTTGACACAACAGGAGTAATTTCCATTGAGTAATTCTGAACATCGGACTATATAATAATTTCACTTCATTTGACGTTGTTATGTGTCAGCCATGAGGAAATTTTCTTGACTTTATGGGACCGGGATTAAACTGTCTTGTTCAAGTAGTTGTTGACCATTGTGGACCAGGGTCAGAACTGGTGATCTGGTGACGCATCTGAGGCAATTCGTCAAAGTTTAAATGTATTGTTTCAGCTATCATTTCTTGTTCTCTTGTAAATCCCTGTTAGCCTTTGAACTTAGTAGACATACCCAACACAAATACATGCATTCACTTTTTCCTTCATTTTATCAAGATTTTCACCATCTCTGACGAATGCAGCAAATGAGACAAAGATGTGGAAAGAATTAACTACGGTTTCGGGCATTGATGATATAGTAGGTATTTTCTCATTTGATCGAGGAATTACAAGTGACGTTTTTGAGTTAAAAAAGTTGTTGCAATTGCGTCAGCCCAGAAGAAACCCAAGGAACTTTAGCGGCGCTTAGCATTGTTCGAGCTAGCCTCAACATAAGAGTACGGTTCATCTTTTCAACAAACGGCCGTTTTGTTCAGGTGTTGCGAGCAGTTGACGTTTAGTGTCTTCATTCAAGGATGATTTGTTAGCCTTAAAATATGGTGACATATCCGGAATTACATTAGTTCATTTATAGTGTGACATATAGGGACTAATAATGACTAAGTATGATAGTTGTATGTCACTAGGACTATAAATACCCCCTCCATACTTCCATGGAGGGGTGAAGCCCACATTTGTAAGTGTGTAAGTGTGTGTGTTTTCTCTCAACACATACACTCTTCCCATCTCATTTATCCTTCAACTCTTAATAAAATGGCTACACATTTATTCCATTATACCCAACCTCCAGATCTTGTTTTAATCCCTTGTGTTTTATATGTCATTTATGTTTCTACAATTGGCATCAGAGCTGCATGGGTGTGTCGTATCATTTGTTTGTTGTTATTGTTCATGTACTGTTCATATCACTATTCACATCACTGTTCATTGATAGTGTTACTGTTTATCTACTGTTCCGGTTATTGTTCATTTGCTAGTTTTTCAGTTTCTGTTTCGTGGTACAAGTGTTCTTCTTCTCCTAAGAATCAACCACGAAATAACAACGGGGATGTTACTTATTGTTGTTGTTTATATTTTTTTTGGTGCTTAAAAGACAAGAACAGATATGAGTTTATGTGTTGTTCTTGGTTGCGTTTTGGCCAAACCATATCTGTTTTTAAGAAAAAGACAAAAGTACAAAAAGTACAAAAGTGCATGTTGCGTTTTGACAGGTTGGCTGCGTTTTGATCTTGCGCTTTGCCTATTGAAGACCCTTTTCATAACACATCCAAACAAAACGCTGCCCAAATTTCGTCAAATCTTGCGTTTTGGTTTCTGTTGCGTTTTGACTCGAAAAAAAAGAGGTTGGTTGCGTTTTGAGTTCATGGCTGGTTGCGTTTTGGTATATCAAGATCCAACCCGAGTCAACTCGGTATTTACCCGAGTTGACCCGGTCAAACTCAACTGAGTCAGAGTATGGTCAATGAAAAGGGCAACATAAGAAGAATAAGGACACAGACTCGAATCATTTACCTCAAACATCATCTACAATTTACAACATCAATAACAACATCAACAGCCTCACCATCATACCACAATATCCAACAAATCCATCAATAAAAAAAACTAAACTCATCGTCACAAACACAATCAACAAATCCACTACCTAATCATGAATCCCTTCGTCACATATAATACCACCACTCCATCTCTTCCAACTACAACATCAAGACTCAACACACAAACATAATCAAGATCTCAGTTTTTTTTCATTCGTGTGTTACATAAATTCCATGACCTCAAACAGATCTACACCACGAGAAAAAATCATCACAGATCATTGTTGGGTCTCACCCTCTTTATATCCGAAATTAAAGTCTAACATATAACAATTATGTTATTGTTACACTTTGTTTCGTTTTAAGACTCACAAAACACAAACAACATAATCAAACCTACCCGAGACCTATGAAAGATCTTGAAGCCTCGTGTCTCATGTGGTCTTCATGGATTAATGATGAATCAATTAAAAGGGGTTTGTATCATATGATATGGGTTTTTGCTGTGTGATTAAGATCATTTGTTGAGGCTGAGTTTATTCATAAGAAAAGATGATGGGAATTTTTTTTGGTCAGAGATGGGTGCGTGATTTTTTTTGGGGAAGAGAAGACTGAGTGACTGCGTTGAATATGTTGATTAGGGTTATATGATACCCTAAATATTAGGTAAGTGAGATATATACCATGTATGGATCCGGTATAATCTTTTGGTATGGGCCGAAAGTTTAATGGTTGTGTTATGGGCTGCCGAGTATAATCATAATGATTGGGCCGATGGTTTTTATAATCAGATTTGGGCTGGAATTGATTTTTTATCCAAAAAAATTTACATAGTAATGGGCTAGTAAATATTGGATTAAGCCGGGCACTAAGACACTTTCATGACAAGTTGAACTAGACGATGTTTATTCGTTAACGACAATTAAAAATAACATTTGTTCTAGTTTAACGACATTTAAACAACAAACATGATACATAACGCTAAAAAGATC
>BQNB010043481.1:0-45485 GCA_026074375.1 Tanacetum coccineum | reverse complement strand
GCTAATTGATAACTATTACTAAAATTACAAACAGACTTAACTGTCTGACCAAGCAGTATTAACTTTAATACTGCCAGACTTAAGTTAATGCTGGCAGACTTAACTTGCTCTACCAGACTTAACTTCTATACTATCAGTACTAACTATTCAGCTATCAGTACTAACTATAACTAACAGACTTAACTTTAACACTAAAAGTATTAAGTCTGTTTACAATATTTTCCTAACACATTTGTCCCATAATTGCATCACAATAAAAAGCTTGAAAACAACCCAACGAGATTTGATCATCTGAATATAAGTAGAAATCTATAAATGAAATCTTGTCAGTTTTAGACTCCAGTGCACATCAAGTAGGCCAAGCATTTAATTCACCTGAGAAAAACATGCTTAAAAGTGTCAACATTAAAGTTGGTGAGTTCATAGGTTTTTGTATACACAAATGTTGATCCAAAGCTCTGTAAAGTGTGTATGACCATTTAAATCCTTAAATGTCCTTCCAAAATGTATGTATGATTTTTAGAAATCAATTAGTTATAAAATATGCATGACCATTTCAATCCCCAAATAGTCACAAAAATGTACATATGAACGTTAAACCGCAATCGTTCAAAGTATGCATGATAATTGAAAATATCACGAAATGTTTCAAGTATGTATTGCCACTTTATTCAAGGCACATTAAATATCCATGTGAGTATAAAACAATGATTACAATTACTCTAAGTTCATGAAACTGCGACGTAGACTTGTATGTATGCCACTTTATTCAAGGCACAGTAAGAGTGTATGTTAGCCTTAAAATATGTCGGCTAATACGGAATTACATTAGTTTACATTAACCGGACACGCAAGGACTAGAAATATCAAGTGTAGTAAGTAGATCGTGTCTCGGGCTATATATATCCCCTCCATACTTCCATGGAGGGGTGAGGATAAACATTTGTCTCATAAGTGTGTGGTGTTTCTCTCTCTAGAAAACACACACACTTTTTCCTTTCTCTCTCTAATAATATGGCAACTTATTATTTCTATCCTTCCCGACCTCCGGATCATGTCTTTTGTTAGTGAAATCTTATGACCAACATGTGGTATCACTCGCCAAGGGGTGTTTAGTGTTGGATTCGTGGTTGAATAGCTTATTTTCGTGGCTTATTGCAAGAACAAACCCACGTCTTCTTGGGTTTGTGGCTTCTTGGATTATTGAGCTTATTCTATCCTTATATTGGTGTTAAATAGCCTATCTTGAAGCTTATTCATTTCACCCTCACGATTTTCTTCTCTTTTCTTCTTTTAAGCTTATTTTCGAACCGGCTTAATTTTCTTCTTTTTCTTCTAGACGAGGTGAGTTTGGTTCGACTTACAACAAGTCACAAGGGTCACGTCCAATTTTTGTTTGTTCTTCAAACTAGGCTCTTAGTTTTCTTCACTTTTGTTGCAAATTTTCGAGCTTATTCCTAGCTTATTTCGAGCTTATTTCTTAGTTTTTTGATTGCTTATTTCGTGGCTTATTTGTGGTTTTTTCTTATCCTCTTGTGGTCCCAAACCGGTTAAGCCAAGGGAACCAAGATCCATTTTTTTGCTTCACAAAGAATAGGACAACTTGTTTGTTAGTTAAGTGGTCCTTCACTAGATAGTGACACCGAGCGGAATATGTAACAGGTGAAGCGAAACATGCAGGTTTATCTTTGAAGCAAAATATGTAAACAAATGAGAAGCGAAATATGTTAGAAACAGAAGCGAAATATGTTGAATGTTAAGCGAAATATGCAGGTTTACATGTCAAGCGAAATATGTTAAAAGACAAGCGAAATATGCAGGGTTAATTGTCAAGCGAAATATGTTTTATTTGAAGCGAAATATGTTAATTGCCAAGCGAAATATGACAGTTACTTGCCAAGCGAAATATGTTTAGAAACTAAAGCGAAATATGCAGTTTTGATTTTTCAAGCGAAACAAGTATTCATTTTTCAAGTGAAACATGCAACTTTCATTTTTCAAGCGAAACATGCAATCCAGCAAGCGAAATATGTCAATTTTAATTTCATGGTTTTTCTATTGATTTTGTAAAATCCCGACAAGTAATCTTTTTCTTCTCGGTTTTAATCATAGAGTTGTAAAATCCCATGGAAGTTAATTGCATTCTCTCTCACCACGAAACAATCAACACTTCATAACACTTAAGATCCGATATCCATTCACAACTTCATCAAAATGTCAAATACCAATTTGCAAACACAATCTTCAAGTGTTCTTCAGAATGTCACAGTTTCTTCGTGTTCAACTTCTAACATTCAAGAGAAGACACAACTTTCAAGAAGTAGATGCATGCACAGTCTTAAAGAAATCAAGTCTCTATTTAAGTTTCTCTCAGAAACTTTACAAGATTATGGCACGATGCCTATCTTCAAGAGAACGTTCTCTCAAGACTTGGATTTACTAGAACAACATCTTACTAAAGATATACTTTCTAGGACTGATTGCACAACTACTTTGACTAATCTCAGAACAAAGTTTGAAAATGCTTTTAATTCAGAATTCGAAGAGCGTATGAGGAACTATACAAGATATAATGCTCAATCCTTCAATGATGCAATGATCTGTACCATGGATTCCATTCAAAATACATGCTTGAAATAATTCTTTATCAACAACGGACTCTACATTTGTTGAAACAAAAGACATTGATGCAGACACAAGAAGATCATTCACATCAAACCTAAGCAGTGAATACTGATTCATTGAAAGTTGATTTAGTTGTCAAACAAAACTCTTGTTCTGAGAAAGAAGACAGTAATTCAGAGACTGCATCCAGCAAATCAGCAAAGGAATGCAGCTTGAATTCTGAAACACAAGATGTTCATGCAATCAAATACAAGATGTCAAAAGCAAAAGAAAGATGCATGGCATATTTTCGATCTCTTCATTCACACCTTCAAGTTCTTTCAAAAGGAGACTCAAAAGGCACTCGCATCGAACATGGATTCAAACGAGAATTCATGTCACTCTTTGGTCAAGATGTTGATACTTTCACAAGTACAATGCTCCTCAACATAGATCAACTACAAAAGCAACTTGACAAAGATGAATTTCAAGAAGATGGATCCATGACAGCCTTTTGGGTGGTAAACAACCAGTTCCAAAAGTTCATCGATTCAAAGTTTACATTGGATTATGACAGTCAAATGACAGACACGTACTTTGTTGAATACACTGGAATCGAGGTTCAACACTTCAGAGATACACTACTCCAACACCTGGGTAATGTTAAGAAGTCCGTTGCTGAAAGAACACGTCATCAAAGACAGTATGAAAGAAGGGTGAATAAAAGACAGATGCAGACGCAAGAGAGTAAGATTGATACGGGTAAAGCATTGGATGCTGATTTGGTTGACACAGAAAGCATTAGGACAGACTCAACAGTGCAAGATGACAACAGCAGGTCAGGGAATGATACAGATGCTGATGATGCAGATATCAGACCCATATATGACAAAGAGCCAATGGCTGAGGTACAATTGACTGCTGAATGCAATATCTTTGCTATAGGACAACAACATACTGAGCAACCTGAAATCATTGTTGAAGGTAGGGTTGACCAGTATCCTGAAACATGTCAAGTTAAAAGTCCTATGCTTGATTCATCACCTGATAACCAAACAACTGAATACTCAAAACAATCACTCGAGTCTGAGAATATTTTACTCAAAAAGACTGTTGCCTAATTTCAAAAAGATTTTTCAAGAATGGAAGCACATTGTATTGCTCTCGAACTTAAATATCAAAATCAAGCTTTAAAATCGGGGCAACATGGTCAAATTTTGAATGAAACAAGTAATAAAGCCAAGATTGAAAAGGAAATTGATGTACTTGAAACAATGAACATCGAATTAGAACATAGTGTGGCTAAATTACGTAAGGAAAATGAGACTTTGAAACAGCATTACAAAGATTTGTATGATTCTGTTAAAATTACGAGAACTAAGACTACAGAACAAACAACATCTTTGCTTGTCTACTAATTCTGACTTAGAGAGAAAACTCAGATTCAAGGAAAAGGTTTTTGCAATTGCTGCTTTAAAAAATTACTTACGAAAGTTAAAAGGAAATAGTGTAGATACTAAGTTTGATAAAACATCAGTCTAGGGGAAACCGGTTTAACAATCACCAAGAAACCAATCAGTTGTTAGACAACCAAATGCGTTTAAATCTGAAAGGGCTTAAATGTCAAAACAATGGTTTGCCTCCCAAGTTGATGTGAATAAGAATTTGTCAAAACCAGTAACTCAACATTATTTGCCTAAGAAAAAAGAATCCGCCTTTGCAAAACTGATCACATGATTGCACTAGCTCATCTAGGAATAGTTCTAAGAACATGCCAAGATTTAGTTCAAATGACATGGTTCATTATCACTATCTAGATGTAGCTAAGAAAAAGATACAAGAAAGAGATAGGAACTCAACAACTAGTCTAACTACTTCTGCTAGAATTCAAAACCACTGCTGATGAAGCAAACCAAAACCTAGTGCAACAATTAAAAACATCTAGGAGCTTAGCCTGTTATCTAAAGTAGTCCCGCATTTTACGATACCAGCTGTGCCTCACGTAGATCACTCTAAGATTCTAGTTCTTTTTTAGATTTCCAAAAACTTTGTTTGTTCTACATGTCAAAGTGGGTCTTAATGCAAATCATGATGCTTGTATAACAAAACACCTGACGGAATAAAATCACGTGCTAAGATTCAATTTCCATAACCAGATGCAGTAACCAACCCCGTAAGATCAAAAGAGTCCAAACTCAGAAACCTGTAGGCAAATCCTTACAAGGACATAGGTTTACTCCCTAAAAAAAGACTTCCGCTGTGTATGAGAAAACATCTCCTAGATCTGATCTTAGGTGGAAACCCACGAGTAGAACTTTCAAATCTGTTGGTCTTAGGTGGATTCCTACAAGAAAGTTATTCTACTCTTGTACAAGCAAGGTTGACAGTGAACCCCCACAAGGTTCAAAATGTAGATATCCCTCATATTCATGAATGCAAACAAACTCTGGATGTAAGTGCAGGTACATCAATCAAGTTCAGAAGGAACAAAGTCTTGATTTAAGTGCAGGTACCTTATTAAAGTATTAATAAGGAAAATCTCAGAGTATGGTTGCTGAAAAAGCTGATATCTCAGAAACCATTGTCAACGTGGATTCATAGATGATGATACAGAAAAATGACGTTTGATCACAAAAGTTCAAGCCTCGAACCTCAATGTCAAATGACGTTTGATCACAAAAGTTCAAGCCTCGAACCTCAATGTCAAATGACGTTTGATTACAACAGATCAGCCGTCACCTTCAATGTCAAACAACCGTTTGAACAAACTTTCAACTCGCACCACAAGAGTAATAGAAGGTCATCAAGAAGCTGAACAGTTAACAACGACAAAATGAGCCGGGATTTGCTAATTCGGTCTTTGTTCGACGAATATTTCAATGAGAAAATCAAGTTGTTTAAATCTTCCGCAGTCACTAACTACTGATGCATCAAATAAACGTCAACAACAACCTGATTCAACTTCATCCACTTCAACTCTAGCTACAACTGTCACTGCTAATGGAAACTTCGATTTGTAAATATTTTTATTCTCTCTTTATTTTTTATTTATAAAAAAAATTTGAAAAAGAAAATACAAAAATATAAAACCAACAAAAAGAAAATAGAAAAATATAAAACCTAGAAAAACAAAATATAAAATCAAAAAAATTTCAAAAATACCAAAAAGAATCTTCTCGACATGTCTCTTGGAATCGATAACATTTACGTACCTAGAAATGTTGATTAACATCGACACGGGCGTGTAAATGAAGTTCGAGCAAGAGTTTCAAATGCTTTCAAAACATGTCATTTCTAAATTTTTCTCTATGACTTATGTACATTTCAGTGCATAACTCGGTCCTGAATGTAATAGGGAAGTGTACGCTTCAGTGCGCTTACTCTAAAAATAGAAGAGAAGTCTTCTATCATGTGTTTTTTAAAATCGTTGAACATAATTTTTCAAAAAGAACTTTCAATGTCAAAATTGTCTACAATATAATTTGTGGTATTTTTCCATAAAAAGTGGTATTTGTTAAAATTGTGTGTTCAACACTCCCTTCCTCGAATATGTTTAAAAATTGTGGTACGTAGAATGTCATTTTATGTGAATCCATTTCTGAGGGGGAGATTTATAAAACAAAGCCTTTTAATGTGTTGGGTACATCTCATAAATGTCAATTTTAGGTATCCAAACACATTTTAATCAATATCGTGGTATAATTTTTCTCCCCATGGAATTTTTCATGTCAAATTTTAATCAATTGGTATTTCAAATACTAAGTGTTTTATTATTTAAAATAAGGGGAGAAAATGTGATTAAAATATGTTATAGACGAATGTAGATCTTTCAGACTCTAGAGTGCAACTCTTTTTCTTTCATGTTACTAAACAATTTCGAATCTCGGAGCCATGTGTAGGGGGTTATTTGAAAATAACAAAGTCAGAAAATGGGATTTAATGGATTTCGATCTCAGAACCCAACAACCATTAATTTCACGACAATTCTGAAGTCATAAGGTTCATAGTTAGGAATAAGTCCTACATCAACCAAACCGGAGGGATCTACCCAAGGACAATCCATAGTTAGAAATAGCAGTCCTTAGGTATGATTTGAGATACTGATTAAGAGGGAAAAATGTCCAGACTAAGATTTGACTAACACGGAACAATTACAACAAGGTGTTAGTAATGACGTCTTGGTAAGCATTGAAGGGGTTGAAGAATGAAAAAGAAATGAGTATAGATAAATGTGAAACCAAAGAAGCCCCTCCAAACAACAAGCAGAAATCGGGTCAATACATAATCTATCATAATCACAAGATGATTGCTGGTATTGAAAATGACATCATGGACCTAGTGATGCAATGCACAACCCTTCCTAACCATTAGAGTTTATCTTAAAAGAAACTTGTCTCATTTTTCATGGAGATACACATGTTATCTATTGACATCTCACTTTGAAATTGTTGATATTGAATAGGTGGCAATCTGCTCCAGCCTTCGAGTACTAAAACCAAAATACACTAATCGGGTCTAGAGCCAAGAGATCAATCTAAATCTCATTAGGACACAATGTCAAAATACACTTGTTGAACACCATAAAGTTCACAAGTTGTAACAAAGAGTCCTACGCATTATCCTTGAGATCTTGCCAGAACATCCGAGTGATACTTAAGTATTCACAGTGAAGATGGAAATCTTGCTTGAGCCAACATCAAACAAGCTCTTGGTAGGTGACTTGAAAGATTCTATATGAATCAAGCTTGTGATAACTGGATATCAATTTTGGTCCAGTAAATGAATTGACGACTTAATCAGAAAGATAGTAACTATCTGATTCACTCTTACCGTGTTGTCTGCTTTGAGACGTTCTGGTAATGAGAACTAGCAAGCATGGTGAATCTAATACATCTGTGTTAGAAGATCCTACGCTTTGAGCTGGAAACCCTGTCAAGGAGATTCTTTGAATCTACCTGATCACAGGTATAGTATTTATACTATAAAACGGGAAACCGGAGGTTAATGCAACCAAAGTCAAGATGAATGACAAAGCCATATTCATCTTCTATTGCTAATTGTCTTATTTCAGGTTTAGACAATGGTGTTACAGCCTCATTCCAGCAAAGTTGAATTCATAAACCACATGCTCATACTCAAGCTTTCAAAGTCAATCATTCAACGTCAAGATAGTTGATTCTAATCTTCCCCACCATCAAAGAGCCTCAAAGTCAAATAAAGAATCATCAATTGGGGAGATTGTTAGACTTATAATCACATATGTCAAACAAGAATGTAACAAGTATGAGCATGTTGGTCAAGAGCACAAGTTGATCAAGGAAGTCAAATCAAGATGATTCAAGTTAAGGAGATGATGCAAGATAACGATCTCAATAACTCAAAGTCAAAAGATAAAGGCTCAAGATCAAGATCACAAAGCATGAATGATCAATGCCATTACAAACAAGACAAGACCAAAAACAAGGCAAAGCATAAACGTCAAAAGTCATATCTTTAACATCAGGGGAGACAATGATAAATCAAAGCAAACTCCTACAAGAATGTCATTGGTGGTACGAAGGAGTTTAAAGAAAGAGGCCTCAACATTGGGGGAGATTGTTAGCCTTAATTATATTAAGTCAAACAAGAATGTTATCGGTCTTATAAAGTCAAATTAGGTCTTGTATTGTAATAGGCTAGTCGGGTTCAACGGGCTTGGATTGTAATCTAATATTGTCCGTGTTTCGGGCTCAAAGCCCAAGTTTAGCCAAGCCCGGCCCAAGTAGAAAAGCCTATGTGCCAAGTAAATGGCTAAGGGTATAAAAGAACCCTCTCCACACATGGAAAGGGTGTTGGTTGCAATTCTCACACACTTGTAACTCACCTCTCTCTCTCTTTTAATCTAAGTTTCTAAGTTCTTATTCTCTCTCTTATTCTTTCTTATTTGGCCGGCTCCTTTAGAGCTTATTTAGGGCTTATTCGAGTTTGCTTATTGTTGTTGTGAAAGGATATTATAGACCACATGGTCCTTCCTGGCTGTTCTTGTGTTCATAGATTGCATCCAGAAGACTTCCTTATCTGCTTGGTGACGAACCTGGATATCTTCGATGATTTGTTCTAGATTAGCAATCCTAAAGCGAGCCAAAGAAATCTTGTTGTTATTTCCCAATTGCTTTCTTTGGAGTTTAGCAATTTGAGCATGAGCCTTTTGGAGTTCAGCTTCCAGATTGTCAAAATCTTGTTGTATGATCACCCGACCTTGTCCAAGACCTTCTACTTTGTCTTCTATGTGTTCAATGCGGTCGAGAGAGAGTTCATCTAGGTGATTTCAAATATTTTTCAATTTGCTCTCATGACATTCCAGACTTGTCTTACGAGAGCTTTTCTCCCATATCTCAATTGCTTTGAGGTAGGGCATCGAAGACCAGGCGATTGGAGGATTAAAAACAAGCACGGGTCTTCATGATCTTAAGGAATCCTGCAAAAATAGAACC
This sequence comes from Tanacetum coccineum, assembly GCA_026074375.1. Lineage (NCBI taxonomy): Eukaryota > Viridiplantae > Streptophyta > Magnoliopsida > Asterales > Asteraceae > Tanacetum > Tanacetum coccineum. Next base: position 36,408 of record BQNB010043481.1, on the reverse strand, counting down.
ACATACCATAGAAAGAAGCACGCCTCCACACTTAGGCTATAAAATCACACACTTATTTATTAAGAAAATAGAAAGAAGAAAAGGCACGGGTTACCTCTCGAGAAGCGCTTATTTTTGTGCAAGTCTCTAGCTTGACTCTCCCCATATCATCGTGATATTAGGGACGAAACAAGTGGAAGAGAAAATCTCAATCGGACTTCCATTCAAGATGTTTAGATAAACATTAAAGCACATGAAAGTTCTACTTCGATGAGATACCACCGTCTCTATGGAAAAAAATGAAAAGCGGATATGTCAGGGTCAAAAATAGTATCCTCGCTCCTAGAGGAGAGAAGAAAAGGAGATTCCACCGGATAGGTGAAATAAGGAAGAAAAATTCGGATAACATATGTGAGGGAAAGATAATGGTGATCGTCAAAGGGTAATTTCACATATGTTGGAGAAAAAATTATCTCCCAAATCCCAGGGTTGAAAACTATAACACCCCCATTTTGACAAATATAGCAGCGGAAGCTAATCTAGGGTATTATTTCATAGTACAACAGTCATAATCATAGAAAACGTCTCGTAAAGAGACATTTTTGTAAAATTTAGTTATCATTCATTTATTCATCAGAGTTTTACAAGAAGAAAGATCCCAAAATCTAGAAACATAAAGTTTGAATGATAACAGTTTAGCCATTTTCAAGTCTGTGCCACTCCGTGCTATAAGATGCTCAATTACCTAAGATAAACATGCTAAAAAGTCAACACAAAGGTTGAGTGAAATTCATAGGTTTATGTTAAACAGTTTGGATACAAGTTCAATAGTGGGTTACGTTGTTACACACCCATAAGTGTAATAATTGCAATAAGTATAATTATTATAGAAAACGGTATTATTGCCCTAAGCTCATGACACCGAGACCTTGAGATAATCAATAATCACAAGAAGTTGCCCCAACGGGTGCCTTTGCCAAACACCCGCATAGTGATTCAAATGAAGTGCGTTTGGTTACCAGAAAGTATAGGTACACCAACGGGGGAGTTCAGTCCCAAATAGATCTATTCACAGCATTCGCGCTTACTCCGAAAAGTAATTAACGGTTCATGATAGTGGGGTCTTAATGGAAAAAGTAAGGACTTAGGCAATAATGCATCAGAATAGCATACAGTTGGAAAAATACTTGTATTCATGGTTTATAGCATGTATCCCCCTCGCGGGTTTATGAAACATTTTAAAGATTTAAAATGCGAGGCTATGAACTCACCTTAACAAGGAAATCTGATTGATGGCAAAAGTATATCAAGTGAAAGTAACGGCCTCGTCACGCAACCTGGGGTAATATGTCAAGTCTTAGTGTGATGGTTTATGTTTCAAAACTTCATAAAGTTTAACGTATTACTTTGATTTATTAATTTATGGAAATATTGTATCACTGTTCGGGCTATCATAATCCAGAGGCCATGTAGTATCGTTTGAGGAGTCAGGGCACTTTAAATCGTAAACCCAGCAAACTCGTCAAAACAAATACCCAAATGGAACCCCTCACATGAAATTCCCTAGTAACGTGATACGATAAGATTTTAAGTTTCTTCAAAAGCTAGTCGATGATAAATTACGTTAATTATATAACGTAATTGTTTTATAATGCGTCGATCGTTGATTAATAGCGATAAATGTATCGGGTTTTAATAAAATCGAGTCTTATAATATTAATATATATTTTTATAATTTATATAAAAATATTATATTTTATATTTTTAAGTTTGCAAAAATGGCAATAAATACCCTTAATTTATAAACTTTTACAAATTTAGTCATTTATATATAAAGTACATATAATTTAATCCTTTAACTTTAGAACTTGGCAAAACAGCCCCTTGTAGTTATAACTTTAGGAAAATGACATTTTGAGCCCCTCTAGTTATAAATTTCAGAAAGTTATGATATATACCCTTATGCATGAAAATATTTGCAAATCAAGTCCAAAATTTCTAATTTTGATATTTTTAAAATCCAAAAGAGTTTTGCAGCTTATGGCTTATTAGAATAAGCTAAAATAAGATGTTCTAACTTAAAAAAAAGTTTAAAAAAGGATTCGTTAGCTAGAAAATCAAAACAGATCATTTTTAGGGTTTTAACCAAAAACGCATGGGTTTGTGGATTCAAGGCTTAAACAAGAGTTTATATATGATCTAACAAACCTTATGAAAGATATAAAATAGATTATAAGTTTATGGAACAAGATCTTGAGCTTATTTGAGCATAAATGGGTCGAAAAGAGGGTTTTAGGTTCGTACGCCTAAAAAACGCCTTCAAGGGTTTCTTTTTCTTGATTCTTGGCTTCAATTCTGATCTTAGGGACTTCACTTGATCTTCCTTGGCCTTGTTTAGAACTCCATTGTTGTATATGATGAATTTTGATGTGATGAAGATTTGAGGTGAGATTTGAAAGGGTTGCTTGGATTCGGCTTATATAGTGCTCAAAACCCTTGGTGCCCAAGTTTTATGCTTGGAGTAGGGATCAAGGTGCTAGAGTAGTGACTAAGGAAGGTTATAGGGTGAATATTGTAAGATAGAAATGTAGCTATGCAAGGTGTTGGAGGTTTTAGGGGGTTCGGCTACAAGAAGGTAACAAGGAGGTGATTTTGCAAACTTGGTGGCCAAGGTGGTGATGGAGGTGCTTGTAAGGTGCTTGGGTGGCTGCTTGGTGACATGGTGGTGAGTTCATAAAGGTGCTAGGATGCTAGGTTGGTTTAAAATGGGTCAAAAATGAAATAAAAGGGGTGTCGGGTTGTTTAGGGTTTCGGCTTAGGATTTAGGGTTTTAATTCATGGATTAGGGTTAGGATTAAGGATAGATTAGGGTTTAGGATTAAGGTTAGTGTTAGGATTAGGGTTTAGAATTAAGGTTTAGGGTTTAGTTTTTAAGGTTAGGATTTATTTTGGTTAAAGTGAAATTAGGGGTTTTAGGGTTTATCGTTTAGGGTTGTAGGGTTTTTAAGATGACTTAGTGTTTAAGTTTTTAGGGATTAGAAGTCATCCCTTTAAGTGCTTGTACCTTTTGGTTAAAGTGTAGTAAGAAACTAAAGTGATATAAGGAGGTAAAATGACTAGTTTGGTTTCTTGCATATTGATTTGTATCTATGGGCTTTAGAAATTTTAACTTGATTAAGGAGGAAAAAAGATACCTAAAATGTTGTGGTATTGTACACATGTACACATGCTTTAATGCTTGCACATTCATTTTATAGATATACATTACATATAATTAGGGTTTTGATATAAACGTTAATGAATAAAGTCTGTTTTGATATAACGTTGTAAATGGTATGTTAAATGGATAATGTACTTGGTAAAATGATATTAAGATATAGACTTGACATATTAGGATGTTTACATGATATAAACATAGATATAGATGGCATTGGTAGAGGTTGCGTGAGCTCGTTTACTTTAGAGATGCAAGTTACGTTGCATAATGAGATAAAGCAAAAAATTCCACGGGAAAAAAGGGGGGGTGGGGATTATTTGTGATTATGTGTAGTGGGGAGTTTTTCTGGTGCGGGAGGGGGGGGGGGGGGGGGGGGTGGCACTATGTGGGGAAGAGGGGAGAGTGGGGGTATGTGGTATGGGGGGGGGGGGGGGTGGGGCGGTGATGAAAATTACGGTTGTTATAGTTTCCCTCCCGGGTATTGCTAATTACAACAAATACCGTCTTCCATTAAAACGGACTTAAATGACTAAAAAACTAACAAAGATTAACATTGTATATGTATTTTGCTTATGAATTTTCAAGTAAGAAACGATTATTCAAAAAGAAAGCCAAAAATGACTCCAAAACCAAGCACGGGATGGAAAAAGCCAAAGTCCAGTCAAAGTCAAAAGTCGCGCCACAGGAAGAAAATACATCTTGAGAGACTAAAAACTGTCAAAACCTCAAGTTGTGGTTACAAAAAAGACAAGGGCTGAAATTCCGGAATTTGTCGTGTGAATATAACTTTAGGGGCCGAATTCTGTCCAAACCCCTAAAAGATGTAATCATAAAAGGGCAAAGTTTTTACAATTGAGGTTTATAAGAAGTTGAGGGGCCAAAACTGCCAACCTTCCCAAAACCCATTTTTCCCGCCCAACAAAACCCAGGTACAACTAGGGGATGTCGTACCATACTTCTACCCTGCAAACCACTCAACACCCTAGATAAATCATGTCAACCCACGTCCTCTATTTCCCACCACCCCCCCTCCCCCCCCCACCTTGTAAGTGTCTTGTTGGCAAACCCACGCTCACTGAGGTTTCCATGCTTTCGATGGCATTTGAATGGACTTCCAAAGAAGCACAAAAGAAATTGACGGCTGATTTGTTTTAAGTAATCACCTCACACTCACAAGCACACTGGTTTTTTTGTCTCTACAGAAAGAAACACAGAAGAAAGAAGAGAAAGAAGACCAAGAAACCAAGACCATACTATAACAATTAATAAAATAGGACCAATGTAAACCCAATTGTAGAGTTTAGTTTTTAGTTTTTATCTAGTTTCTTAAGTTTAAATTTTTAGCTTATATTTATGCAATTATATATTTTTCCAATTCTTGTAAACTTTAACTTTCGAGTTTAATGCAAATTCGAGTTTTAGTAAGTCACTTTACTAATTCCAAGTGTTAATTTTCTAATTGTGCTTTTTTGTGTTTCAAAAAGCACTCAATACAGCTGGTTTTATAAAGCTCTTAATTAAGTAAATTTTTAAAAACTAGTAGGTTAAGAGACAATCTCACAAAAACTCTCTCAAAATACGACCACAGCTTATTCATATGTATGATAAGCCTAGTTCATGATGGGCTTAAGGACACTACAAACTTGTTAACTTATACAACAGAGCTTGTAATTCTGGTTAATCCCTGTTTTGAAAAGGGTGTTGTAAGTGTCCCTCTCTATTATTATTCTCTTAGTTTACTGCAGAATGCTTATAGTGCTTATTTGTTACCTATAATTGCTTATTTATGCTTAATCATGATGTCTAGTGCCTGTTTTGCTTAATTGTTAGTTTGAAAATAGTTTGTGTCACTTTCTTAGTTAATACTGGTAGTATGCTTAGTTAAAACTGTTAGATTGATTCAGCTTATTTAAGTGCTTATTCTTGATTGAAGTCTGCTTATAAATGCCTTATTTTATTATTTGATAATCTGTTTTTAATAAATTAGGTAGAGTGTAAGTGGTCATAGTAGCTTACAAGGAGGTGATAGAGGTGGTTGTAGGGCTTCTTGGGGTGGTAGTAGGTTAGACATAGAGGTGCTTGAGGTGTTAGGGTGCTAGCTTAGGTGTAAATAGGTCAAAAATGAAAGAAAAAAGGTGTCGGGTTGGTTTTGGTCTCGGGTTAGGGTTTTTGGTCTGAATTTGAATTAGGGTTAGGGTTTAGGTTAGCTTAAGGTTTAGAATTAAGTTTTAGGATTAAGATTAGGGTTTAGGATTAAGGTTTAGGGTTTAGGATTAAGGTTTAGGATCAAGGTGTAGGTTAAAAATGAAATTAGGGTTTTAGGGTTTTAGATATAAGGTTTTTATATTAGGGTTATAAGATGATTTAGGTTTAGGTTTAGGAGGTTTAAGAATTGTGCATTGAGGTATTGTACCATTGTGCGAAAGTGGTGAGGTAGAAATTAGAATTGATTTAGAGGTAAAATGAGTTAGTTTTGAATTCGTCATCATGGAAATGTACATTGAGCTTAAATGACTTGTACATTGACTTGGAGGGAAATGATATTCGAATTTTATGTATGTACCATTCCACATGTTTTGGAAGACTTGAACATTCATTTTTAATTTATACATAAAATAAAATTAGGGTTTTGATTTTGATATAAACGTTAATGAATAAAGTTCATTTAATAGTAACGTTTTGAAAAGTACGTTAAATGGATAACGTAATTGGTAAAAATGATATTAGAACATTGACTTGACATATTAGGATGTTTACATGATATAAACATAGATATAGATGGCATTGGTAGAGGTTGCGTGAGCTCATTTACTTTAGTTATGTAAACCACATTACACAATGGAATAAAGCAAAAAATTTCCCTATAAAAAGGTGGTATATATAATAGATGGATATTACAGTGCATCTAATTTAATAGATGGATAATTACAGTGATGAAAATTATAGGTTGTTATAGTCTCCCCCCCTTAAAAAAAATCTCGTCCCGAGATTTAGTTGGATGCCGGAGTGATGTTTGAAAACAGATATGGATACTTGGCACGAATTTGATCTTCGCGTTCCCATGTAAATTCTGGTCCTCTTTTTGAGTTCCATCTTACTTTGATTATAGAAATACGACTTTGTCTTAGTTTCTTGACTTCTCGATCCATGATCTCTACTGGTTCTTCCACAAAGTTGATTTTGTCATCGAGTCGAAGCTCTTTCATTGGAATGACAAGGGATTCGTCAGATAAGCATTTCTTTAGATTAGAAACGTGAAAAATACTGTTGACATTACTAAGCTCATCAGAAAGTTCAAGTTTATATGCCATTGGGCCAATCCGTTCAGGGATTTTGAAAGGTCCAATGTATCGGGGATTAAGTTTTCCTCATTTTCCGAATCGGATGACACCTTTACGAGGTGACACTTTTAACATAACACGATCTCCAACTTGAAATTCTAAAGGCTTTCGCCTTACATTGGCGTAACTTATTTGCCGATCTCTTGCAGCTTGCAAGCGTTGTCAAATTTACACTATATTTTTAGTGGTTTCATGGATTATTTCACCAATAGAGTTTCTTTAGATCCTGATACATCTTGTTAGAACCTGGGTGAATGGAATACTTTGATTTATGGGACTCATGCATGATTAAGTCTCTCAGATTACCAAAAAGTGGTAACCAGCTTTGATTTTTAATACAACAAGTTACATCAAGACGTATTTCAAATGCTTTGTCCATTCCTCATAAGTTTTCAGCCTTGATGTTTTCTTCCTTGATTGCCTCAGTTTGAGCTTTGAGAATGGTAATTTTAGATGAATGGTCATAACTAATGATCTAACTTAGAGTGGTTTGATTTGTTTCTTCCAGCTTAAGGCATATGCAACGACATTTGCCTTTCCAAGATGGTAGCGAATTTCACAATCGTAATCTGCAAGCAATTCTAGCCAACGGCGTTGTCTTATGTTCAACTCTTTCTGATCAAAGACATACTGAAGAGTTTTATGATTAGTGAACACAATACATTTGGTGCCATACAGATAGTGTCTCCAAATTTTAAGAGCGAACACTACTGCTCCTAATTCGAGATCATGAGTGGTATAGTTTTCTTTATTAGGCTTAAGTTATCGAGATGCATATGCAATAACCTTCTCTCTTTGCATTAACACCGCTCTAAGACCTTGATGGGATGCATCACAGTAAACAACAAAATCGTCATTTCCTTTTGGTAATGCTAAGATTGGAGCTTCACATAGCTTCTGTTTTAGTAGTTGAAAAGCCGACTCTTGGTCTTTTCCCCAGATATACTTCTTGTTTTTCTGGGTTAATTCAGTCAAAGACTTTGCAATCTTCAAGAAATCTTTGATAAATCTCCGATAATAACTGGCAAGTCCTAAGAATTGATGTATTTCTGTGGGTGTAGTAGGAGATGTCCAATTCTTAACTGCTTCAATCTTGGCGGGGTCAACATGAAGTCCTTGACTATCAATTAAGTGTCCAAGAAATTGCACGATACGAATCCAGAAATCACACTTGGAGAACTTGGCATACAACTTCTCTTTCTTGAGTAATTCTAGGATTATTCTCAGATGATTTGCGTGCTCTTCTTTGTTACGAGAGTAGATGAGAATATCATCGATGAACACTATTACGAATTTGTCCAAGTATGGTTTACACACACGGTTCATGAGATCCATGAATACAGTAGGTGCGTTAGTTAAACCAAATGGCATCACTTGAAATTCATAATGTCCGTATCTTGTTCTGAAAGCAGTCTTGGAATATCTTCATCCCTTACTCTCAGTTGATGATAGCCTGATCTTAAGTCAATCTTCAAGTAGACACTCGAACCTTGAAGTTGGTCAAATAAGTCATCAATCCTGGGTAATGGGTAACGATTCTTTACGGTAAGTTTATTCAACTCCCAATAATTGATACAATTCTGAAAGATCCATCTTTCTTTTTAACAAACAAGACTGGAGCTCCCCAAGGCGAAGTACTTGGTCAGATAAAACCTCGATCTGATAACTCTTGAAGTTGGTTAGATAGTTCCTGCATTTCTGAAGGAGCTAATCTATAGGGTGCTCTTGCTACAGGTGTTGTTCCTGGAATTAAATCAATTTGGAATTCTACTTGGCGAACGGGAGGAAGGCCAGGTTAATCTTAAAGAAAAACTTCTAAGAATTCTCTGACTACTGGGATATCTTCTAGTCTTTTCTCGTCTGACTTCTTTTCCATTACTTGGATTACAAAAACTTGACAACCTCAGGATATATATATCTTTTGGTTTTTATACAGGATATGAGATTTAGTCAGGTTTTACTTTAGTCACCTCGAATGATCAAAGTTTCACCTTTGATTGGGATGTAGATGACTTTCTCGTCATAGATAATTCTAGCATGATACTTGGATAACCAATCCATACCAATGACGATGTCAAAACTACCGAGTTTTATTGGCATAAGATCAATTTCGAAAGGTTGGTTTAACAAAGTCAGGGTGCAATCCTGAATAACGGTGTTTGTGCTTACTAGGTTTCCATCAGCCATTTCGATATTTAAAAGATATCTATTGTAATGGGTGGAATATTTAGCATAGAGGCAAGAGATATGGATACGAAGCTTTTATCGGCTCCAGAATTAAATAATACTCTAGCTAGATGTTGGTTTAGAAGGAACATACCCGTGACTACGTTCGCGTCTTGGTGAGCATTCCTATCCCTCAGTATGTAGGCTCTTCCCTAGGCATTGTTGTTGGTGGTCTTTCGGTACTGATTTGCATAATGCCCTTTCTCTCCACAGGCATGACAAGTAACTGTCACTGGTAGCAGATTACTTCCAGTGGCTGGCCTTTTGTTTCTACAGTTCTTGGTCAGATGGCCCACCTTGTTGCAAGTATTACACTTAACAGTGCAAGGTCCTATATGATGCAGAGTGCATTTCTTACACAAAGGACGGTTTCCAGTATACCCATTGTTTTCAGTTAGAGTGACAGCATAAGACCTGAAGGTTTCTTGTCTTCTGTTCTGTTGTGGTTGGTGATTATTGTAGCGGTTGTTGGTGTTAGTGTTACGGTAGTTGTTGTTGTTGAAAGTTCTTCTGTCGTCAAACTTTCGTTTGTGATCACTTGATACTTGCACCGGAGTGTGCTTTGTTACCTGATCCATTAGCCTCTGGGCTATGTTAATGGCTTCCTCTAGAGTTTGAGGTTTAGAGGCGGTAACATTCCCTTCAATACTTCGAGGCAATCCCCCGATGAAAACTTCCATCATTTTCTCAGAATCTGGCACCATAGTGGGACACAAGGTTGCCAATTCCTGGAATCTTCTCACATATGTCTTGAGATCATTCCCCTTCACAGTCAGATGGTAAAATTCGTCTTCCATCTTCTGGACCTCAGTTCGGGGACAATACTTCTTTATCAAAAGCTTCTTGAATTTAACCCAGGTAATCTTGTAAGCTTCTTCTATCCTAATAGGTTGGGAAAAAGAATTCTACCAGGATAGAGCTTCTTCAGTTAAAGTACCAGTAGCAAACTTCACCTTGCAGTCGTCTGATACAGTTGCTATGGTAAAACACTGATTTAGATCCGCATTAAACCAGTAAGATAAGTCCAACAGCTCCTTTCTGAACCTTTAAAGTATGATAGGTTTGGCATCTCATAGAACTCTTTGTAGCAAACACTGTCTGCTACATGGAATTCTCTTGGTTTGTGTATTATCAGCTATATGCCAAGTCTTAGCGGCTTGTGCTTCCAGAGCTGCAGAAACACTATCAGCAACTAGTTTCTTTAGGGCAGCCTGAGTCATGGCTGATGCTTCAGATATTGATGTCCTTTTGGGAGGCATTCTATCAACATAAGACAACACGTAATAAGAATGATATCACAAGTCTTAAAATGCTTAAAATGCAATGCTTATTTTTAACTTTAATCATTTTTAACAATAGTGATATTGAAATCATAAATACTTATTTGATACGAATTCTAACGAGCATCTAACTTATTAGTTTATTTTCTAGGGGTCACGGTAAGATTCATAATGATGAAGACGGAGATAATGATGCATATTATTAAAATTTCTCGTGTATCGTTATCTCCAGGTTTGAATATAGGATGAATAATATAAATCGGTAATATAAAACAACAAGGTATAACATGATCACCATTGTATTATATCATGAACAACTTGCCTCTGTACTGTACATAGTCAAAATTTGACAAGTGTTGTTATTTATACCACCCATCACGTGGCTAGGTTCTATCAAAAGCTATAACTAGTATCTAATCTAATAGTCCGATGGTCCTTCATGGCTGTTCTTGTGTTCATAGATTGCATCCAGAAGACTTTCCTTATTTGCTTGGTGACGAACCTGGATATCTTCTATGATTTGTTCTAGATTAGCAATCCTGAAGCGAGCCAGAGCAATCTTGTTGTTAATTCCCATTTGCTTTCTTTGAAGTTTAGCAATTTAAGTACGAGACTCTCAGAGTTTAGCTTCCAGATTGTCAAAATCTTGTTGTATGATCACCCGACCTTTTCCAAGACCTTCTATTTTGTCTTCTATGTGCTCAATGCGGTCGAGAGAGAGTTCATCTAGGTGATTCAAAATTTCCTCAATTTGCTCCTCGTGACATTCCAGACTTGTCTTACGAGAGCTTTCTCCTATCTCAAATGCTTGAGGTAGGGCAGAAGTAGAGGAGGATGATCGGTCATAGCCTTGTTTCTTAAGTGGCAATAATTCCTTAGGAAGAAAGAATTCTTGAGAATTAAACATTGGAGATAGCATTAAAGATGGAGGTATAATAGTTGGCGGTGGAATAGGTAATTCTTTAGCATAACATGCGTGCATAACCTTCATATAGGGGTCATCATGAAAAGGTGAAAGAGTTGGTGAAGCTTTTAGAACTAAACCAAATGAGTTATTTGAAGAGCTAGAATAAGTATTTCCTGGTGAAGCTGGGACATAGTCCGGTGAAGTCGAGATATAGTCCGGAAAGTTAGAGGAAAAAGAATCCTCAATATCGGAAGTAGGGTGGTTAGGAGAAGACATCACTCTGTTAACAACCTAACGGTAAATAACATAAGTTATTAATATAATAGTATAATAGTTATGTACTTTACATACTATTCGGGAGATGTCGTGGCACGGAGGACTTTCTTGGATGGAAAAAGAAAAGTAGTTATAGTTAAGGTTTCAACCTTGTTCTCTATAACCGTGGCTCTTGATACCAATCTATAACACCCCCATTTTGACAAATATAGCAGCGGAAGCTAATCTGGGGTATTATTTCATAGTACAACAGTCATAATCATAGAAAACGACTCGTAAAGAGACGTTTTTGTAAAATTTAGTTATCATTCATTTATTCATCAGAGTTTTACAAGAAGAGAGATCCCAAAATCTAGAAACATAAAGTTTGAATGATAACAGTTTAGCCATCTTCAAGTCTGTGCCACTCCGTGCCATAAGATGCTTAGTTACCTGAGATAAACATGCTAAAAAGTCAACACAAAGGTTGAGTGAAATTCATAGGTTTATGTTAAACAGTTTGAATACAAGTTCAATAGTGGGTTACGTTGTTATACACCCATAAGTGTAATAATTGCAATGAGTACAATTATTATAGAAAACAGTATTATTGCCCTAAGCTCATGACACCGAGACCTTGAGATAATCAATAATCACAAGAAGTTGCCCCAACGGGTGCCTTTGCCAAACACCCGCATAGTGATTCAAATGAAGTGCGTTTGGTTACCAGAAAGTATAGGTACACCAACGGGGGAGTTCAGTCCCAAATAGATCTATTCACATCATTCGCGCTTACTCCGAAAAGTAATTAACGGTTCATGATAGTGGGGTCTTAATGGCAAAAGTAAGGACTTAGGCAATAATGCATCAGAATAGCATACAGTTGGAAAAATACTTGTATTCATGATTTATAGCATGTATCCCCCTCGCGAGTTTATGAAATATTTCAAAGATTTAAAATGCGAGGCTATGAACTCGCCTTAACAGGGAAATCTGATTGATAGCAAAAGTATATCAAGTGAAACTAACGGCCTCGTCACGCAACCTGGGGTAATATGTCAAGTCTTAGTGTGATGGTTTATGTTTCAAAACTTCATAAAGTTTAACGTATTACTTTGATTTATTAATTTATGGAAATATTGTATCACTGTTCGGGCTATCATAATCCAGAGGCCATGTAGTATCGTTTGAGGAGTCAAGGCACTTTAAATCGTAAACCCAGCAAACTCGTCAAAACAAATACCCAAATGGAACCCCTCACATGAAATTCCCTAGTAACGTGATACGATAAGATTTTAAGTTTCTTCAAAAGCTAGTCGATGATAAATTACGTTAATTATATAACGTAATTGTTTTATAATGCGTCGATCGTTGATTAATAGCGATAAATGTATCGGGTTTTAATAAAATCGAGTCTTATAATATTAATATATATTTTTAATTTATATAAAGATATTATATTTTATATTTTTAAGTTTGCAAAAATGGCATTAAATACCCTTGATTTATAAACTTTTACAAATTTAGTCCTTTATATATAAAGTATATATAATTTAATCCTTTAACTTTAGAACTTGGCAAAACAGCCCCTTGTAGTTATAACTTTAGGAAAATGACATTTTGAGCCCCTCTGGTTATAAATTTTAGAAAGTTACGATATATACCCTATGCATGAAAACATTTGCAAATCAAGTCCAAAGTTTATAATTTTGCTATTTTTGAAACCCAAAAGAGTTTTGCAGCTTATGTCTTATTAGAATAAGCTAAAATAAGATGTTCTAACGTAACAAAAGTTAAGAAAAAGGATTCGTTAGCTACAAAATCAAAACATGTCATTTTTAGGGTTTTAACCAAAAATGCATGGGTTTGAGGATTCAAGGCTTGAACAAGAGTTTATATAGGATCTAACAAACCTTATGAAAGATTTAAAACAGATTATAAGTTTATGGAACAAGATTTTGAGCTTACTTGAGCTTAAATGGGTCAAAAAGAGGGTTTTGGGTTCGTACGCCTAGAAAATGCCTTCAAGGTTTTTTTTTCTTGATTCTTGGCTTCAATTCTAATCTTAGGGACTTCACTTGATCTTCCTTGGCCTTGTTTAGAACTTTATTGTTGTATATGATGAATTTTGAGGTGTGTTTGAAAGAATAAGGAGGGGGTCTTGGCTATTTATAGGGCTTAAAATACCCTTGGTGCCCAAGAATACTTGGAGTAGGGATCAAGGGCTGTAGGTAGTGACTAATGAGGGCTATAGGGTGATTAGGAAGGGCTAGGAGTGTAGCTTTGAGTGGTGGAAGGATGTGGAGGGGTTCGGTTTACAAAGGGGTGACGAGGGGGGTGTTTAGAGTGCAAGTGGTGGTAGTAGCTTACAAGGAGGTGATGGAGGTGGTTGCTAGGCTGCTTGGGGTGGTAGTAGGTTAGTCATAGAGGTGCTTGAGGTGTTAGGGTGCTAGCTTAGGTGTAAATGGGTCAAAAATGAAAGAAAAAGGGTGTCGGGTTGGTTTTGGTCTCGGGTTAGGGTTTTTGGTTTGAATTCGAATTAGGGTTAGGGTTTAGGATAGCTTAAGGTTTAGGATTAAGTTTTAAGATTAAGATTAGGGTTTAGGATTAAGGTTTAGGGTTTAGGATTAAGGTTTAGGATCAAGGTTTAGGTTTAAAATGAAATTAGGGTTTTAGAGGGTTTTTAGGGTTTTATAAGATTAGTTTTAAAGATGATCTAAGGGTTAAGGTTATAGGGTTTAGAAGTTGTGCATTGAGTATTGTACCTTGTGCTAAAGTGGTGGTAAGAAATTAGAATGAATTTGGAGGGAAAATGAGTTAGTTTGAATTCGTGCTTCATGGATTTGTACATTGAGCTTAAATGAGTTGTACATTGACTTGGAGGGAAATTATATTTCAAATGTTATGCATTGTACACTTGTACACATGTTTGAAGGCTTGCACATTCATTTTATATGTATACATTACATATAATTAGGGTTTTGATATAAACGTTAATGGATAAAGTCTATTTTGATATAACGTTGTAAATGGTATGTTAAATGGATAGATGTACTGGGGGTAAAAAATATAATTAAGATATAGACTTGACATATTAGGATGTTTACATGATATAAACATAGATATAGATGGCATTGGTAGAGGTTGCGTGAGCTCATTTACTTTAGTTATGTAAACCACATTACATAATGGAATAAAGTGAAAAATTTCCCTATAAAAAGGTGGTATATATAATAGATGGATATTACAGTGCATCTAATTTAATAGATGGATAATTACAGTGATGAAAATTATAGGTTGTTATAGAAAAGCTTTCACAAGAAGATGTTAATCAAAAGTTATTAAGAAGTTTGTCACCTGAGTGGAACTCACATGTTGTTGTGTGGAGGAATAAAGCTGATTTGGATACAATGAGCATGGATGATCTCTACAATAACCTCAAGGTGTATGAACCAGAAGTTAAAGGGATGTCTAGCTTAAGTTCAAGCACACAGAACATGGCTTTTGTGTCTTCTTCAAATAACATTACTAGCAGCACTAATGAAGTAGTTAATACTGCTCATGGAGTTTCTACTGCTAGCACTCAAGTTAATGCTACTAACTCTACAAATATTGATAACTTGAGTGATGCTGTTATTTATGCATTCTTTGCTAGTCAACCAAATAGTCCTCAACTTGTACATGAGGACTTGCAACAAATCCATCCAGATAACATGGAAGATATGGATTTGAGATGGAAAATGGCCATGTTGACTATGAGGGCAAGAAGGTTTTTGAAGAATACAAGAAGGAAGATTACTATTAATGGCAATGAGACTATTGGTTTTGATAAGTCCAAAGTGAAGTGCTACAACTTCCATAAGAAGGGATATTTTGCTAGGGAGTGCAGAGCTCGAAGAAATCAAGACAACAAGAACAAGGAAAGCTCAATAAGGAGTGTGCCTGTGGAAATATCTACTTCTACAGCTTTGGTGTCATGTGATGGTCTTTGTGGATATGACTGGAGTGATCAAGCAGAGGAAGGACCTACTTATGTACTCATGGCTTTCTCATCTTCAAGTCCTGACTCACAGGTATCCAATGATTCTATTTGTTCAGAATCTTGTTTGAAAACTATTGAATCTCTTAATTTTCAAAATGATCAACTATTAAAAGATTTTAAGAAATCTAAGTTAATGGTTCTAGGTTATAAGACAGGCTTAAAGTCAGTGGAAGAAAAACTTGAAGTTTATAAAGCAAATGAGTCTATTTATTTACAAGATGTTAAGGGCTTAAATTTTGAAATTCACATAGGAGAAATAGCTATTAGAGAGCTTAGGAAGAGGCTTGAAATAGTTTAAAAGAAAAAGAATGGCATTCAACTTAATGTAGATAAATTTGAACATGCATCTAAAAGTTTAAACAAGCTCTAGTTCTTATAGTGCCAGATAGTTAACAATTGCAAGAAAGGTTTAGGCTATGAAAATTATAATGCAGTTCCACCTCCCTACATAAGAAATTTCATGCCTCCAACACCTGACTTATGTTTTACTGGTTTAGATGAGTTTGTTAATGAGCCTGTAGTTGAGAATTAATGCTATGTCTAGTAAGAAAGAACTAAGTTGTTAGGAAGAATGATGATGCCCCAATTATTGAATAATGTGTGTCAGATGATGAGGAAGAGGATGTGTCTCAGCGTAAAACTGAAAAGAAGATAGTTAGGCCTAGTATTGTTAAGAAAGAGTTTGTCAAATCTAAATAACAAGAAAAACTACAAGGAAAACTATTAAACAAGCTGAGCAACATAGGCAAAACACTCACGGTCCAAGTGACATCAAAGAACATTAGAAACAATATGATGTCTCAAAATCTAGGAAGAAATTTGAGATGTTTAAAAGGGGACCTGTTATGTGGTGGATGCTTTGAATTCATTTGCAAGGTTTGATGACACAATCACCATAAAAACAGTTTCAAAATACAAAAGTTGGGTATAAAACCTGTTTGGAACAATGCTCAAAGGGTGAATCATCAAAACATTGCTAAAAAGACTCACCCTTGTGCTAAAAAGAACTTAGTTCCAAGAGCAGTACTAATAAAGTCTGGTTTAGTATCAATAACTAATGCTAGACAAAATATTTCAAAAATAGCAGTATTGGTTAATACTGCTAGACAAGTTGATACTGCTCACTCAAAAACAACAGTGAATGCTACTAGACTAATGTTATATTTTTCTAAAATAGCACATTCAACTGTTAAGAGTTCCATTCATAAGAACACAACATTTAAATACAGTAATATTAATCAAAGGGTTATAATGTTAGGGATAAACATTTTAATACTGCTAGGCCAAAAGTAGTAGTTAATGCTGTTAAGGGAAATAATTTTAATGCTGTTAAGGCCTCAGCTTGTTGGGTTTGGAAACCAAAGCATAAAGTTTTAGACCATTTTTCTAAACACAACAGTGCATCAATCACTCTAAAAAAGTTTGATTATATTGATGCACAAGGCAGATCCAAGTCAGTGTTTTGGCTTGGTCCCCAAAAGAAACATAATTTTCCTATCTAATGTGTAGGGAATACACTATTGATTTACAAGTCAAGGAGGGGTGTCTAGGCAGTCTGTTTAAAGGTAATTGTTAGTGGTGCTCAAGGCACGTGAAGGGAACTTGTCCTCCCCTAATCTTACAGATATGAAGAGATAGATGGAGAATATGTTGATTTTGGAGGGAACCCCAAAGGAGGGAAAATTAAAGGAAAATGTACCATTAAAATTGGTAATCTAGATTTTGAAAATATGTATTTTGTGAGAGAGTTAAAGTTTAATCTCTTTATTGTCTCACAAATGTGTGATAATGACAAATGAACTGTATATGTTTTATCTTCTAAACTTTAAGTTAATTGATGAAGTCAAGTTCTCTCAACTTAGAGTTCCTAGAAAGAACAATATGTATAGTGTTGATTTAAAGAACATAGTTCATAAAGGAGGTTTAACTTGCCTTTTTACAAAAGCCACATCTGATGAATCTAAACTTTAGCATAGAAGGCTTAGGTACTTAAAGTTTAAAACCATAATATAATTTGGTTAACAGGAAATTCTTGTAATGGTTTTACCTTCCAAATTTTTGAATAATGATCAAAAACTTATATTCATACCACCCCATGTGTTGCTTGTAAAAAGGGGGAAAGCAACCAGAGCCTTCTTGTAAGTCTAAAACAGAGTACTCGTCAGTATTCCTTTACATTGTTGCACTACTGAATGGACTTATGCTTGGTCTAACATTTGTAAAAAGCCTTATAAAAAAATGTATTGCCTAGTTGTCATAGAGCTGTTACAATAGGTTTACATAGGTTTCCTTTCTAGCTATTTAAGTATGAGACTAGTGGCATTTCTAAGTCCTTTACTAAACTGGGATAGAGAATCTAGTAGATCACAAGGTTAAGGTGATTAGATGTGATAATGGGACTGAGTTCAAAAACAGAGAAATGAATCAGTTTTGTGAGATGAAGGGTATTTTGAGACAATTTAGTGTAGCTAGAACTCCTCAACAAAATAAAGTTGCTGAGAGGAGGAATAGGACACTAATTGAGGCTGCTAGGACTATGCTAGCTGATTCTAAGTTGCCAACTACTTTTTGGGCAGAAGCAGTTAATACTGCTTGTTATGTGCAAAATAGAGTGTTAGTAGTTAAGCCTCATAACAAGACCCCATATGAACTTTTTCATGGTAGAACACCAACTTTAAGTTTTATGAGACCATTTGGGTGTTCCTGTTATATTCTTAATTACCATCAGATCACTTAGGAAATTTGATGGTAAGGTGATGAAGGGTTTCTTTGCTGGATACTTTATAAATAGTAATGCCATTTAGAGCTACTTTATTAGTCAGAACAAGGATAGTGGTAAGAAAATTGCAATTATTAGGTTTAGTGAGAGTTACACCTAATGTATTATAGGCAGTGGACCAGATTGGCCTATTTTGATATTGATGCACTGTCAAGAACAGTGAATTACTGAGCCAATTGTTGCAGTACAAAGTCCTAATGGTTTGAGGTACAAAAGCAAGGTGTTTAATGCAAGTCAAGCTAGAAAGGAAACAAAACCTATCAAAAATTACATTTTGCTACCATTATGGACTGATGATTTACCATTTTCCTAAGATCAAAAAATTTCTCATGATGATAGATTCAAACCTTCAAGTAGTTCGTGTTGGAAAGAAGGTTGATGATAGTATCCAAGAATAAGAAAGTGAAATTAATGATAAAGAGAAGGATGATAATGTTAACAACACTAAACAATGTAATGTTGCTGCACAAATGAGGTTAAATGTTTTGTTGGTGGAAAAATAAACATTAAACTTCCATTTGATCCTAAATATTGCCTGCTTTAGAAGATGATAGAATATTTGATTTCTCATGAGATGATGAAGATGATGTTGTAGTGGCTGACATGAAACCAATTTGTGATACTACACATCCTAGTCAGTCCTAATCTTACTTCAGAATTCATTTTAAAGATATCCTCTGATCAAGTATTATGTGATTTACAATAAGCTAAAACAAACAAGAAAGATGATTTAAAGAATTTGATGGAACATAGTTTGTTAGGTCTCATTCAACAAGAATAAACCATAAAGACTTCAAAACTGAATGTTTGCTTATTTTTATTTCACAGGAAAACACCAAAAAGGTAATTCATACATTGAAGGATCTAAGCTGGATAGAGGCTATGCAGGAAGAGCTTCTAAAATTTAAGTTACAAGAAGTGTGGACATTAGTGGATTTACCAAATGGAAAAAGGGCTATAGGCTCTAAATGGGTTTCCAGAAATAAAAAGGATGAAAGGGGAATTGTGATAAGAAATAAAGCAAGATTGGTTGCTCAAGGGTATACACAAGAAGAAGGGATTTACTATGATGAATTATTTCCTCTTGTTGCAAGAATTGAAGAAATTAGACTATTTTTAGCTTATGCTTCATTTAAAGATTTTGTGGTGTATCAAATGGATGAAAAAACTGCTTTTCTCTATGGGAAGATTGAAAAAGAGGTGTATGTATGTCAACCACCAGGATTTGAAGATCCAGACTTTCCTGATAGAGTATACAAGGTTGAAAAAGCACTGTATGGACTACATCAAGCTCCTAGAGCTTGGTATGAAACCTTGTCAACATATCTGTTGGACAATGGGTTTCAAAGAGGGAAAATTAACAAGACCTTATTCATCAAAAGGTACAAAGTTGATATTTTGCTGGTCCAAGTTTATGTGGATGATATCATCTTTGGTTCAACAAAGAAGGAGCTATGCAATGCATTTGTAGGAGTTGATGCATGAGAAATTTCAATATGAGTTTTCTCATGGAGAGAACTTACATTATTCTTGGATTACAAGTGCTAGCAGAAAAAGGATGGATATTTATTAGTCAATAGTAAATATGTTGCTGTAAAATTTTACAGAATTTGGGTTTACAGAAGTACAATGACTGCAGCAAACACAGATGGAAACTCAAAAAGGGCCTTGATCACGGCATGAATGTTGGTGAAGAAGTGATGTTTATATGTATTTGTCACAATGATTGGTTCATTCGATGTATATTAAATATTCAAGACATGAAATCATGTTTGCATGTGTTGTCCTGTTCTAGATACCAAGTCAATCCAAAGGTTTTCACATCTCATGCATGTAAAAAGGATTTTTTCGTACTAAAAAGGTCAAACCAAAATTAGGACTTTGGTATCCAAAAGGAATCTCCTTTTGATTTTGTGCTTGCATACACCTTGATAGTTATTATGGATGTGAAGGCAAGCTTGGATAGGAAGTATACAGCAGGAGATTGTCCAATTTTAGATGTAGATTATATCATGCAAGTGCATAGAAACAGACTAGTGGTTTGCAAATTTCACAACAAAAGCTAAATATGGTGGCAGGCTTCAAGTTGTTGTAGACTCAGTGCTTTGGATTAAGATCAAACTAATCTGATTATGGGTACAATTTTATGCATACCAAAATCTTTATTGACAATAACAATACTATTGCATAGAATTAAAAATCATGTTTTCTCATGAAATAAGAAGCATTAGAGATCAGACATCATTTTATTAAAAGATTGCAATGCAAAGAAATTGATTTTAAATGGTCAAAATCCATTAATGACATGAATGTTGTAGATTTGCTTTATTACAAGCTTTTGATGTATATGTGATTTCAATATCTTAATTGTTTAGTATTGGAGTGATGAATCTTTATAGTTCTTTTTCTCTTTATGTTTCTTGTATAGTTTTGTTATGAAATTAGTACTGTTATTCATGTCATTAAACAGGTTTTGCTGTTAAATATAATTTATAGTGATGGTGTATACTTAATACTACTGAGGTTACAAACTGTTAGTAATACTTAATACTGTTAGGTTTAAATTAATACTGTGTTAATTGTTAAAAATATTGCTATGGTCTTGTGTTTTTCTTGTTTTTTGGACTAAATTTTGCAGGAAAAGCAAGAAAAGAATGTTAAATTGATAATGGAAAAGCTTGTTTAGAATGGAATTAGAGTTAATGCGGATGGTGACTCATAGTTAATGCTGCAGCATAACTTACCACTGTTGGGTTATCTACTGTTGGGTGAAAGTTAATGTTGTTAAGGGTATTCTCATAAATACTTTGATTAAGTGTTTCAATCAATCCATTTAATCAATTTTACTATTTCAAATACTCTCTAATACAAAACCCCTAACTCAATTTTATCATCCATTATCAAAACCTAAACACATAAGGCGAACTCTAAAGTTTTGCTGGGATTATCATAACATTGGTCGCATTTTTGTACTAAACCCGAAAGAAAATGAGACGTGATGGGTTTGGACAAAATTGTGGATTTTTTTGACATGAACACCCTATAAAGTATGCACACCTAACGTTAGGTCACCCACAATATTTAATTTACTTATCCTCGAACAGTTTCTGGTCTCTAAAATGTCAAGGTCAAAATATATCAATGGGGAAGTACAGTTGCATGCCCCAGTAGATGGGCAAGAAGATAATCATCTCTAAATAAACTGTTAGCAAGTGATCTTCAACTAGATGATGTAGAAGTTGTTGGAATTGTCTAGCCACAAATTTACTATCTTTGAACAACTTACATGATAGGGTATGATTTATGAACAATTTCATAAATAAAGCTATAACTTTTATTACCATTCTTTTCCCCACATATGGAAATTTATGATTCATTAACTATTCTAACAATGTCTAAGTTCAAAGATACTGCATGGATATGAGTTTAGTAGTACATATGGCATCTGCCAATTATCTGTTTTGCTAACATATCAGAAGTTTAACTTTCAAAATACATTTTTGAAAGTATAATTAGAACTAGGATAATTTTTTGACAAATTTTTGATGGATCCAAGGTTTGTATATGTGTTTTTGAGTCTATTCACATCTTGCATGGGCTGCAAATCATAAGAGAATTTATATTGCACCCTCTCACACTAAAAAGATATTTGGAAATATGAGAAGGGTAGGCAAAGGTTTTTCTGGTAGAGTAACACCTTTATTTCAAACAATGGTGGTACAAAACCAATTAAAATTAGGTGAAGGTTCAGCAAATCCAACTGATCCCCATCACATACCCACCATTATTCATTTATTGACTCAACCTCAAAAGACACAAAAACCTAGGAAGCCTAAAAGAAAGGACACCCAGGTACCTTAGCTTAGTGATCCTACTAAAAGTGTTGCATATGAGGCTGTCCATAAGGAGTTTTGTGACAGTTTGGTGAGGGCTGCCACTATTGCTTCTAGCTTAGAAGCAGAGCAGGACAGTGGTAACATAACTAAGACCTAATCCAAGGCAACACCTAATGAATCTAGTTCCCTAGGAACTACTTAAGGTGGTGGTCCCAAGTGCCAAGAAACCATGAGTGATACTATTGCTCAAACTAGGTTTGAGAATGTATCTAAACATTCTAATGATTCACTGCTAGCAAGAGGTAACACACTTCAAAGTAATAAGGATAGACTTAAACTTGATGAATTGATGGCACTATGTACCACTTTACAAAATAAGGTTCTTGATTTGGAGAAGACAAAGACCTCTCAACACAATGAGATTGCTAGTTTAAAATGGAGGGTCAAGAAGCTTGAAAAGAAAGATAGTTCAAGAAATCATAAGCTGAAGAGATTATACAAAGTTGGTTTGACAGCTAGGGTAGAATCCTCTAGAGATGAAGAAAGTTTGGGTGAGGATGCATCCAAACAGGGGAGGATTAATGATATTGATGCAGATGAAGAAATTACCCTAGTTAGTGTTCAAGATGATGTTGACAGATAGATGTTTGATGTGGATACTTTAAATGGTGAGGAAGTATTTGTTACAGGGCAAAATGAAAATGTTGTTGAAGAAGTAGTTGATGCTGCTCAAGTTAGTACTGCTGCAACAACTGTTACAATAACTACTAAGGAAATTACTTTGGCTCAAGCATTTAAAGCA
Source organism: Tanacetum coccineum (assembly GCA_026074375.1). Lineage (NCBI taxonomy): Eukaryota > Viridiplantae > Streptophyta > Magnoliopsida > Asterales > Asteraceae > Tanacetum > Tanacetum coccineum. The sequence continues at coordinate 13,744 of BQNB010043481.1, read as the reverse complement.
TTAAAAACTTCAAAACCCAAGGTGAAAAGGATTATTTTTCAAGAGCCAGGTAAATCTACAACAACAACAATTTCTTCACAACAATCACAGGACAAGGGTAAGGAATAATGATAGAAGAAACCTCGTATAAGCCTATGAAGAAGAAAGATCTTATCAAGCTTGATGAAGAAGTTGCTTTAAAATTTCAGACCTAAAAATTAATGAAGACGAAAAGACTTCCCAAGGAGAAGCTAAAAAAAGAATCAAGAAAGCCAATATTGCCTTGATTGAAACATGGGCTGATATACAGTGCACAAGATTGATGATGATCATCAAATTGGCTGGTGAGAGATTGCAAAGAACAAGAACATGAAGAGTTGTCTATTGAAGAAAAGGCTCTTATTTCAACAACTATTAAAGAAAAGAAGAACAGCATTTGAACTAAAAGAGCACGAAGAGAAAAGAAACAAAACCACTAACAAAAGCTCAACAGGAGTAAGATAATGTGTACTTACCTAAAGAATATGGAAGGATACAAGCTCAATGATTTGAAGTTGAAAGAGTTTGATTCTATTCAAGAGATGTTTGACAGAGCATTCAAGAGGGTAAATACATTTGAAAACTTTAGAACAGAGTCGGTAGAGGGCAAAAAAAGAGAGCAGGAACTGAGTTAGCACAAGAGATTACAAAGAAGCAAAAAGTGGAAGATGACAAAGAAACAATAGAGCATAAACAGTGTTTGGAAATCATTTCTAGATGAGAAGATGGTAACAATTGATGCTATTACCTTTGGTCTATTAAGTCTCAAGTATTGTTGGCTGGAAGATTCATAAAGAAGGAAGAAAAAGCTATTATCAAATAATGAGAGCTGATGGAAAGTCTCAAATGTACATGATCTTTGTCACATGCTTAAAACGTTTTGAACAGGGAAGATTTAAAACTTTTGTTACAATTTAGTAAAAAGCTAAATTATGAGTCAAAAAAAAGACCAGTGAAAGACTTAGATTTGGTATTATGGAATGATTTAAAAACAATGTTTGAACTACATGTAGAAGATAATGTATGAAAGAATCAACAAGATTACAAAGTGTTGAGTTGGAAGGTGTATGACTCCTATAGAGTACATTTCTTGAGGATGCAACATGTGCAGATTTATATGTTGGTAGAGAAGAAGTATCCTCTTACATCATCTACACTTACAATGATGTTGGAAAAGAAGTTTATGATTGACTATGAAAGTGAAATGGCTTATCGGCTTCTTAAATTCATTATAAAACAACTTAAGAAGTAAAGAAGTGTTTGGAAGCATCCTCCTAGTGTTGATGAAGCTTTAAATGAAGAAACTTGATGATTTTGAAGAAGAATATCAAGTTTAGGGAGGATTATTATGATTAAAAGTCTTTTTAATGTTGTTTGAATTACTGCTGCTCAAGCTTATGCTCAAAGAAAATATGCTAAGTGTTTACTACTGCTAGTACACAGTTAGTACTGCTAGTACAAAGTTAAGACTGCTCAGTTGAAGTTAATGCTGCTAATGAAAGTTACTACTGCTAGTACAAAGACTGCTTGAAGTTAATGCTGCTAAAGAGTTACTACTGCTTAAGAAAATATTCTAAGTAGATAGTATTAAGTTAGTATTGTTTGTTAGTACTGCTTACTTGATATGTATTAGTTATTTATAGAAAAGATTTTATATACTTAGGAAAGTATTGTAAGCCGAGTAGGACTCCTTGGTGTATATGATTCACCACTTAATATATATAAATATAATATAAATATATAATAAGTATAAGATCAATAAAAGAGAGTAAGAATTCCGTGAGGCTTTTTGAAAGGATAATCACTTTTGACCAAAGCAAAATCCTAAAAACCTTCCCGGGTCGTGTCCCGACGAGGCGTGAATTTGAAAATCGAGAATCGGTTTATGGAACAATGCTTGAATAATCACAAATTGGATTGGTTTTCTATTCTACAAACAAAATGCAAAGTACAAAATAAAAGGAAAGAAACCCTTAAAACGAAGCAATTTAAGGTTAAAACACGAGAAAAAACCGATACGGTTGTCAAAACCCGTTCTTTAAAAAACAAATTCTAAAATTTTAACCCTACGAATTCAAATTTATATTTAAAATGACCTAAATGATAAAAGAAATTTTTTTTAAAATATTATATTTTTTGAATTTTATATTTTTTATTATGAATTAAAAACACTTTTAATGAAATAAAATGATTAAAAATACTAAACTATTTTATAAAAATCTAAAAAATTCAGGGAAAGTGTATTAAACAGTTAAAATCCAAAGATGAATAAAAAGGTGAAAACAGCTTATCGAAATAAGCTGTAAATAAGCAAAAAAGGGCTGATAAGCAAATAGGGGGAAAAAAAACCCTTAATTAATAAGTTCATTGCAACACTCTACCAGATGGCCTACTGGTGCCGATGGTAAAGTGTGTGTGTGTGTTAAAGCTTTGGTGAGGTTGAGGTCAGGGGTTCGAGCCCCGCTCAACCTTGACTTCCCAAACCAAAGCTTTTTATTTTTTTTCTTTACAAACTTTTTCAAAAAGCTGAAATAAGCAACTTTTGTGAAAACATTTTTTTTAAACTTTAAGTAAGCTAAAAAATAAGCAAATTATAATGACAGTTTATCAATAAGAATTGATTATAAGGCTTTTAGACTTAACTGTTTTAACCAAAAAGCTATGAATAAGCTTAACCTTACAAAAAATAAGCTACAAGAACATTAAGCTTAGCCTAATAAGCACTTAGCAACAAAAAATAAGCAAATTAAAGTAGCTGAAAAGCTCCAAAAAACAAATAATCCTTTTTGACACAACTGATGCATAAACAGCCTAAGGGCACTTTTAAGCTTATTTTTAAGCCCTTAAATGGATCCTTATGGCTTAATGACTTATAGACCCTAAAAGATTATACCAATAAGCTATCTAAAACAGCAAGATATAAAGCATTTTGAAAATCAAATGAGCTATGAAAAAGCTAAGTGAAAAGCTGATTACACTAGATTTTTGGTTTTTTTCAAATGATTTTAAAATGAAAATTTAGCTTTTGCAGCCCTCAAAATAAGCACCTAAATAAGCTATAAACTACAAAATAAGCTAAAACAGATTAAGTTCATACTACAAACTACTTATGCAAGAAAAATCAGACTCTAAAACAGCTTTTAACTAACTTAAAACAAAGGTTGAAAAAGGGCTTTTTAAGACTTTGAAACTGAAAATGTTTTTGACAGGTTTGTACCAAAACTCAATTGGCAAATGCACACTTAACAAACTCTTTTACTACTGCATTTAAGGACTCAAAACAAGCGTGTAACTAAGGCCAAATAGCCACTAATGAAAAGCTAATCAAATAAGCCATATTTTCTAACTCTAGTATCACAGATTCAAGACATTGTTATAAAAAGCTTTGAAAACAAGTTTTAAACCTTAAATTTTTTTGGAAACTAATTAAAAAGACTTAAACAAGCTTGGTAAAGTTATCTTGATGATCCAAAACCATTTTGACACTGATTTTGATCCATTTCAGCCTTATCCTAAACACCCCTTTAAACTTTGAAAATCCATTTTAAACTTGTAAAACTGAGTTTAAACCTTTGATTTTTGAAAATAGATGATGAGCTAAGTTTAACTAAGACTAATAAGCAAATTTAAACAGAAAATAAGCACTTTAGATAAGCTAATTGAAATAAGCAGTAAAATAAGCTAACATATGGTAGATTATGAAATACTTGAACAAATGAAACAAGGACTATAAAGTAAGCAAGTTAAGCACTAAATGACATTTTTAAGCAAGAATTAAAGCCAAATAATAAGGCAGAAGTAAGCAGTTATATGCAATGCTTGCTACTGTTAAATGCTAAAAATGAAAATGATGGCTTAACTTTGATTCCTTTGCACAAAACACGGACAGGAAATGCTCTTGAGAGCTTATCTACAAAAGCTCCAGCTTATTTATGAATATGTGTAAAGTCAATAAGCCCTTACATTTTGGTTTAATCATCCAAACAAGCAAAGCTGTGGTATTTTTTCTGGGGTAATTATTTTTTAGGTAATTTCTTAATGGCCCTAACAGGTTTTTTTATTGTTTATGAAAAAACAGTTTAAACAAGATGTTTTTCAGAGCTTATAAGAACATTTTCAAAACTGAAGTGCATAAAGAGTAAAAACAGGATTTTAACTTAAAAATTAAAATTTCCATTAAACTCTAAAAACATTACAAGGCTTTTGAAAAGGAAATGACAATAAGCTAAAAGTTAGGCTACAATGCGCTATAAAATTAAACTATGATTAAAACTTACTTCCTCAAGGGCTTACAAAGGGATATAAGCTAAAAATAAAACTAGATGCCTCTCAAAGGCTTACAATGTCCTATTTATACTAAAAATCTAGGTCTTGGGGACTTCAATGTGTGTTACTTCTGTAAGAGCTTCAGAGGTGTGTTACTTGTGTGAGGGAAGTCAAGAACTCATCATAGCCATTTATTTTGAGTGTTCACCAAGTTCTTCAATCTTAACCATCAAGTCCTTGTCTTCTACCTTGGACGAATGGTGTTGTTTAGGATCGCCAAGCTGGCATTTAGGGAAGAGGGTGAGAGTGACTGGTGAAAGGGATAGGTGGCAGGAAATAGGTTTTAAGGAAGATATATAGTGTTTTTTTTATTTTTAACGGGGTTAATCCCCTGTTTTTGGTATATGTTTGCACCGTTAGTCCTTTTGGACTAACAATGTTAGTCCTTGAGGACTAACGTTGTAAGGGAGGGTTAAGGGGTTTATAGTTGTTGGCAAACGGGCTTATGTTTAGGCCGATTTATGGTTTTTGGAATTTGAAGGGATTTTGGAACATAAAACTTATAAGTTTTATAAATGATGTCTTAATGGGCTGACCCGGCCCATTAAATGGGTGCGAGTTGGTCCATTCAAGATTTCTTCGTTTTCGGCTTCGTCTTTGACTTTTGACTTTGACTTGATTAACTTTTTGGTTGACTTTGATTTTAACTTTTTGACTTTTCACGCTCTTTTCATTCCCATGCTCGGTTTTGTCGTTTTTGGTTAACTTTTTGGTATGTTTTTGGTTAACTTTTTGGTTAACTTTTTGGTTGACTTTGGTTGACTTAGATATCCGTTTCCTGCATAATACAAATGCAAAACCCACAAATACAATGAATTTTTGGTATGTTTTTGGTCTTTTAAGCACGTTTTCCTAGGTAAATGGTATGTGTAATTAAGCACATACCAAGTGTCCAAAGTAAAAACATAGCATGTATCTCACCCTAAGATCTAAGAAAAGTATTCGCAAAACAAGTAAAAAGTAGGGATATGAAACTCACCCTTTGCATGTCACACCCCGCCAAGGCGGAAACGCGAGGCGTGACGAGAAAGGGAATCAACACAACACATTGGCGTCTATATAGAGAAACTAAAACATGCATAAAATACCAGGCATAGACACGCAGTGTCATGAAAATACCCAAACACATCAACAAAATCCAAAAGGCGTTTGACATTGAAATGAAGGCAGTTCATGTCAACGTCATGACATGCAAACATTCATACATCCTAACAAAGCAAAACAAATAACATTCATCGTCCAAAATAAATAACAAAATCTAGATAACTAAACTTCGCCAGCTGCCTACGGTCCATCTAACCACTTTTTCTAACTTTAATCTATAACAACCCGTAATTTTCATCACTGTAATTATCCATCTATTAAATTAGATGCACTGTAATATCCATCTATTATATATACCACCTTTTTATAGGGAAATTTTTTGCTTTATTCCATTATGTAATGTGGTTTACATAACTAAAGTAAATGAGCTCATGCAACCTCTACCAATGCCATCTATATCTATGTTTATATCATGTAAACATCCTAATATGTCAAGTCTATATCTTAATATCATTTTTACCAAGTACATTATCCATTTAACATACCATTTACAACGTTATTTCAAAACAAGCATTAAACGTTAACGTTTATATCAAAACCCTAATTATATGTAATGTATACATATAAAATGAATGTGCAAGTATTCAAAGCATGCGTACAAGTGTACAATGCAAAAACATTTGAATATCTTTTCCCTCCTAAATCAAGTTACAACTTTCTAAAGCACAATGTACAAGCTAATCATGCCTAAAAACCTAATTAGGTCATTTAAGCTCCTAAACCATGTTTAAACTTTACACCACTTTACCACAAGGTACAAACACTTAATGCATGACTTCTAAACCCTAAACCTAAACCCTAAGTCATTCTAAAACCCTAATCTAAAACCCTAAATAAAACCCTAAAACCCTAATTACACTTTAAACCTAAAACTAAACCCTAAACTTAATCCTAAACCCCAATCCTTAATCCTAACCCTAATCCTAACACTAAACCTTAATACTAAACCCTAAACTATCCTTAATCCTAACCCTAATCCACAAATTAAAACCCTAAATCCTAACCCGAAACCAAAACCAAACCGTCACCCATTTTCATTCATTTTGACCCATCTTAAACCTAAGCTAGCACCCTAACACCTCAAACACCTCTATGACTAACCTACTATCTCCCTAAGCACCTTACAAGCACCTCCATCACCTCTTTGTAAGCTACTTGCACTCCAAACACCCCCTTGGCAGCCGAACCTCCACACACCCCTTCCACCTCTTCATATCTAGTTTCTAGCTTACCTTACTCATCATACTAGCATCCCTTAATCACCTAAGCTAGCTAGGACACTAATCAAACAAGAAAACTTGGGCACCAAGGGTTTTGAGCACTATATATAGCCGAAACATACACCCTCTTTCAATCACACCTCAAATTTCATCATACACTCAAATGGAGCTCTAAGTCAGACCAAGAAGGATCAAGAGATGTCCCTAAGATCAGAATAGAATCCAAGAATCAAGAAAAAGAATCCCTTGAAGTCGTTACTAGGCGTACAAACCTGAAAACCCTATTTCGACCCATTTTAGCTCAAGTAAGCTTATAATCTTGTTCAATAAGCTCATAATCTGTATTAGAACTATCATAAGATCTATTAGAGCCTATATGAAATCTTGTTTAAGCCTTGAATCCTTAAACCCATGCTTTTTTTATTAAAACCCTAAAAATGACCCGTTTTGATTATCTAGCTAACGAATCCTTTTTCTAAACTTTTGTTACGTTAAAACATCTTATTTTAACTTATTATAATAAGCTATAACCTGAAAATATCATTTAGAATCTTAAAATAACCTTGCATGGCTTTTTGGACTTGATTTGTAAAAGTTTTCATGCATATGAGTATATATCGTAACTTTTTGAAATTTATAACTAAAGGGGCTGAAAATGTCATTATTCCAAAGTTATAACTACGAGGGACTATTTTGCCAAGTTCTAAAGATAAAGGTTTAATATATATATACTTAAAGGACTAAACTTGTAAAAGTTTATAAACTAAGAGTATATATTGCCATTTTTGTATTCTTAAAAATATAAAATATAATACTTTTATTCAAATTATAAAAATGTATATAAATATTATAAGACTCGATTTTGTTAAAACCTGACACATTTGTCGTTATTAATCAATGATCGACGCATTATAAATCAATTACGTTATATGTTTAACATAATTTATCATCGACTAACTTTTGAAGAAACTTAAAATCTTATCGTATCACGTTACTAGGGAATTTCATATGAGGGGTTTTCATTTGAGTATACGTTTTGACGAGTTTGCTGGGTTTACGATTTAAAGTTCCCTAGCTCCTCAAACGATACTGCATGACCTCTGAATTATGATAGGCCGAACAGTGATACAATAACTCTATAAATTAATAAATCAAAGTAATACGTTAAACTCTGTAAAGTTTTGAAACATAAACAACTACACTAAGACTTGACATATTACCCTAGGTTGTATGACGAAGTCGTTACTTTCACTTGATATACTTTTGCCATCAATTAGATTTTCCCTGTTAAGGTGAGTTCATAACCTCACTTTTAAATCTCTTTAATATATCATAAACCCGTGAGGGGGATGCATGCTTAAACCATGAATGCAAGTATTTTTCCAACTATATGCTATCCTGATATATTATTGCCTAAGTACCTACTTTTGCCATTAAATCCCCACTATCATGAACCATTAATTACTCGTTGGGGTATGTGCGAATGCTGTGAATAGATCTATTTGGGACTGAACTTCCCCGTTGGTGTACCCGTTCATGGGGTAACCAAACGCACTTCATTTGAATAACTATGCGGGTGTTAGGCAAAGGCACCCGTTGAGGCAACTACTTGTGATCATTTATCTCAAGGCTTCGGTGTCATAAGCTTAGATTATAATACTGTTTTCCATAATAATTGTATGTATTGCAATTATTACACTTATGGGTGTATAACAACGTAACCCACTGTTATGATTACTTGTATTCAAACCGTTTACTATAAACCTATGAATTTCACTCAACCATTGTGTTGACCTTTTTAGCATGTTTATCTTAGGTAATTGAGCAACTTATGGCACGGAGTGGCATGGACTTGAAGATGGCTAAATTGTTATCATTTAAACTTTATGTTTCTAGATGTTGGGGCCTCTCTTTTGTAAAAACTCTGATGAATAAATGAATGATAACTAAATTTTCCAAAAACGTCTCTTTACGATTCGTTTTCTATGATTATGACTGTTGTACTATGAAATAATACCCAGATTAGCTTCCGCTGCTATATTTGTAAAAAATGGGGATGTTATAGATTGGTATCAAGAGCCAACGGTTATAGAAAACAAGGTTGAAACCTTAACTATAACTACTTTCCTTTTTCTATCCAAGAAAGTCCTCCGTGCCACTATACCTCCCAAATAGTATGTAAAGATACATAACTATTATACTATTATATAAATAACCTATGTTATTGGTATGTGCTTAATTACACATACCATTTTCTATAAAAAACGGACTTAAATGACCAAAATATACCAAAAATACGTAGTATTTGTGTGTTTTGTGATTTATGATAGTGCAGGTAACGAATATTCACTAAAGGACAAAAATGAAGCAAAACTGACAAAACCGAGCACGAGAATGGAAATAGCGTGAAAAGCTAAAAAAAGTCAAAGCCAAAGTCAACAAAGTCAAAGTCAACCCCGGGACACGGCAATAAAAAGAGCATCGAAAAACCGAACCCGAAAACCTATTAAAGTCTAAATGGGCCAACCCGTACCCATTTTAATGGGCCGGGTCAACCCATTACATTTTATATAAACCTTAAATACCACTAAATCCCAAATCCATCTTAAATCAATAACGGATCTATATTTAACCCAACTTGGGCCCAAACCCCTTTCCCGCCTAACCAACCCTGTCACTTTCCCCTATCACCATCACCCTTCACCCCACAACAAAACTCTTACCCCAGTCCAAGACTATGCTTAGAAGACTCACATGGCAACCCTTGGTCCCCCCTTCAACCGACAAAGTTATAACTTTGCTACGCTGGCAATCTTGGTGAAATTAGGCGCCAAAACCCAATCAATGGTTCAGATCAAGCACTTGGTGACCAAGCCAATTTGATGGCTGGGATGAATGGTTTGAATCCTCTCACACAACAAGCACACGAAACGCATGAAAAGACCTATCACAGCTTATAAAAGAGAGAAGACAGAGAAGAAGAAGGGAGCTAGTGTAATATAGTTTAGGAATAGTGTAGTTTAACTTATTTCTAGTTTATTTTATGCTTAATGTATTGAAATTCAGCTTCTTCTACTTGAACTTTTCATTAATAAAAGTCATTTTTCATTATCAATTGTGCTCTCTAAAAAAGTTAGTTTTACTTATGCAATGTACTTAAGTACTTAATAAGCCTTTCTTTTTACTCAAGCCCTCTCCGAAGCTCAAATAAGCTTTCAAAAGCTTATTTGAGCTTGATTGTTCAGTTACAAAGTCATTGGTTAAGGATTATGGTATTAAGCTCTTTTGGATGATAAGCCAGACAAGGATGGGCTTATAGGGTTTTTAACAGCTTATTCTTATAAGCTGAGCTTGTAGATTAGCTTGAAAAAGCTACTTGAATTCCCTGTATTGAGCAAGGGATTGAGGTACTCTTCACTTTTTTACTTTTAGCTCATTTTCACCTTAATGCTTAATTTACTGCTTATTTGCTTATTGTTTATTTGCTTATTATTACTTATATTTGCTTATTGTGCTTAAAAGTAGCTTAAGTATGCCTAGTTGATAGCTTAAAATTAGTTGATTAGAGTGTTAAGTAAATCTGTCTATTTTTAAAGTTAATACTGCTTTCATAACAGTTAGTTCTGCTAGGTAAGTTTAGCTTATTCTGAATGTTTATTTGCAGTTTGCTTTTGCTTCATTGTTCTTATTAATCATAATTCTAAATCTAATTTAGAAATTCAAAGCTTATTTAAGTCTATTCAAGCTTAAAAATTAGTTTTCAGTGTTTTAAAGGGGTGTTTGGCACAACAGGATTATTGAGCTTATTGGCCTATTCAGCCTATTTAATTTGTTTTTCATCATTTAGTTAGCTTAAGTAAACTATAATCTTAATCTGTTTTTGGGTTTGAGCTTATTTAGTCTTATTTTTTTTAGCTGCATTTAGTCATTTCTTTGTTAAAAAAAGAAAAATAAAAAAATATTAGTGTAACTATCACTTTGCATTAAGTTTTTATAGCTAATTTAGTCATCCAAATCTCTTAATTCTAGCTTACTTGTGTTCTTTGATACTTAGGCTTAATATGTTTCTAGCTTGCTACTTTTCAAATTACTTTTTGAGTCCTTAAGATAAGCTGCAAATAAGCCCCTTTAGGTCAAGAGAAAAGAGTAAAGTTACTGTCTGTTGAGTGCTTATCTTTCTTTTCCAGCTTATTTGTTTTGCTTATTTCTAGAATATTGTGTTTATTAAGCTTAGGTTTAGTTCTGTTTTAGCTTATCACTGTCTTATAGCTTATTGAGTTTTAGTAAAAGCCAAAACAGTCTTAATAGTCTGAACTAAGTTTCTTTTAGCTTCTGTCATTTTCATCAGCTTATTCCTAGCTTATTGTCAAGTTTTATAAAGAGTGTTTTTTTAAACTTTGTTATTTCAGCTTATTTTATAAGTTTAAAAAAAATGTTTTTAAAAAAGGAGAGGCCACAGGACTCGAACCTGTGACCTCTCCCTTATACCAAAGCCTCAACACACACACTCACTATCACTAGCACCAGATAGGGCCATCTGTTTTAAGTTGCACAATTTATTTACTTAACATCTTTTAGTCTTTTAAGCTTATAGCCACGTTTTGCTTATTTCCAGCTTATTCGATAAGCCAATTTTCTAGCATTTATTTTTCTTAGATTTAGCTCACTTCAAAGTACTTTCCATAATTGTTTCAGATTTTTTCCATTTAGTTTAGTATTTTTAATGAATTTTTTTATTAAAACTGTTTTTAATTCATAAAAAATTATTTAAAAGTCAAAAAAATATAATTTTTTTAAAAATTTCTTTTATCATTTAGGAATTAGGAAAATTAATTTTGCTTTCGTAGGGTCAAATTTGTAGAATTTGGTTTTTTAAAGAACGGGATTAGATCTCGTTCTCGTTTTCTTCGTGTTTTAACTTTAAATGCTTGCGTTTTAGGTTTGCCTTTGCTTGTTCTTGCATTTTAGTCACTTAGGATTTATAAAAAGTTGAAAAATCATGTTAGAATTAAATTTTGATAATCTAGGTTTTAAGTCGCGTTTTTTAGGGTTCCCGTTATCGTTGCTAGTTTAAATCATTAATTGCTTTCATTTTTAGTTTAGATTGCCTTTTGATTATTTTTCTCGTAGAAATAGAAAATCAAATTAAACTCTTGATTATTCAAGCATAAATCGAGAACCAATTCTCGATTCTTAAATTCACGCCTCGACGGGAAACGACCCAGGAATTTCTTTTAGGGTTTTTGCTTTGGATAAAAGTAAATATCTCTTTAAAAACCTCTTGGAATATTTATCATTGATAACTTTGAGATTTATCCTTATTATATATTGATATTATATATATTTATTATATATTGTATTTATATATTTAAAAAGGTGTAGTTTCGAACGAGTCAATTTTTGGCGCCGCTGCCGGGGATGTGTGTATGATTATCGAGTTGAAGTTTGTTGTGCCTTGATGACCCTTCCTCGTGAAGTTATCATTTTCGTTTATGAATATTTTCTTCTTATTTAAATATAAAAAAAATACAAAAATATTTTTTCATTTTTTTTATTAGTATATTTATAAAATAAAAACTAGAAAAATCAAAAATATAATAACATTATCCTTAAATAAGAATAAAAATCATCATCAATATAATGCTCTCAACTTGAGCATTATCATAATAAGTTCCCAAACAAAAGATTAAAACTTGCCTTTGTGTCACTTGTGAAGTACGGCTCACTTTTAAGAGATTAACAAACTATAAGAGGGGTATAAGGAGGGTTGTTCCGAGGAACTACAACCCGAAAGGAAATGGTTTTTAATAGCTTCGCGCTTTCCCGCTCCTCCGCTCCTTTGTGTGTTTTTCTTTTAGAGAGCTGTGGATCCCTTTGAATATTGATCTTACTACCTTGTTAAGGGTTGTAGCTAATATGAATAGATTCAGACAAACTACAGGAGAAACAATGATTAAGAACACTATAAGTTAGGCGGAATCTAACTTATAATGCAAAGAAGAACAATGGATATTGATAACTAAGCTTTTGTATTAATTGCTGAATCCCCTCTTCACGTTTAAAGAATGTTCGTCTTGTGGAGCTTTGTACAATAAATCATGTGGTTGTTCTAAAGGGGGTTTCGTAGACAAGTTTGTTCGTGATCCTAATAAAACACCCGACTCGTCTCAACGACCCCCTCATAATTGTCCCAAGTGTGGAAACCCGGTTGATGGTCTATATTGTCGACAATGTGCTCTATTACGAAAGAAATTGAAGGAAGTTTGGTCTACAATTTATTATGAAGATGAAATTTTCCAAGACTTTCTAAACACTTTCGAGTCATCCAATGACAATACTAACGTTGTTAATGCACCTCAAGAGCCATTCGTCTTCAATCAGGACCCCGGTGAAAATTCTTCACAAAGTCCTCCACATATTGACCACCATTGTTGTTACGGGTGTGGTGATTCGTTAGACGGTATCTTTTGTCAACGATGTACTTGTGAGTCTTGTGGGAACGGTGCTCATTATGGCTATAATTGTCCGCCGAAAGTTCTGACTATCTCTAATCCGGAACCATGCAACAATCAAACCGTTGATAAGCTCCCATAAACTTTGCCAAGTTTTCATCCGACATGCTATTCTGGAGATGAAAATTCATTCACTTATGATTCCAATCTTAATTTTGTGGATGATTCTCCTAACCCACCTCCATAGCCCCCGACGTATTTTTGTGAGTTTTGTGGGAACGATACTCATTATGGTTACGATTGTCCACCTCAAGTTCTGTTTATCTATAATCCAGAACCGTGTTACAATCAAGACTTTAATTTCCCACAAAATCTTCAAAGTTTTCAACAACAATATATTTGTTGTACCCGCTGTGGGGGGCCACATAAGACTTTTCAATGTCAACAATTGATCTTCGATGAGCCTTATTGTGAAAACTGCGAGGGACCTCATATGAGTTTTCAATGTCAACCGATGAATCAAAATTATTACGAATCTAATTCGTGCTATGATTCTAATTCTTTCAGTTTTGACCAAATTCAACCCTCGCAGTATTCCATCGATCCCCCAATAAAGAAATCATT